>LBNU01007534.1:18907-45987 GCA_014162995.1 Artemisia annua
AACAATGTCAATATATCAACTGATATAAGTACCAAGGGTGATTTGCAAACCACTGATATAACATCCTTTAAGAACCATTATGAATGGTTAATCAGTATCTTTTTATTTTTATTTTTATTTTTATAATATTTAATAAAAGCAAGTCAAACTAGTGAGCATCCTTTTAATATATTCTTATAACTATTTTTACTAGTTCAGATTCAGAAGAAACAGTTTCTTATGAGGTTAAAATGTTAGGTCCCAAAGAATGAGATGCTACAGATAAAACAAGCGACCATTGTGGAAAAAATATTTGTTAGCACCAAGAAGATAATATATAATATACATATATATCTTATTTGTATATGGTATAATCTTTTAAATTGAAAACCATGTTGTATTTAAAAGGGACTGGGATTTTGCTAGCAACTTTCTATAGACTAGATAATGTCTGTTTATGCAACAATAATTAAGTATGTATAGTATAGTATTATGGGTCGAAATTAATAGGCTGCAATGGGTCAAAGGTTTGGGTCAAAACAACCAAATCAAACAGCCTTTTATGTGGCAGTTTAGATTAACAGTTAAGTTAGTTATTTACAGTTAAGATTAGTTATTGACAGTTAATGTAGTTTTGACAGTTAGTGTCCAAAAGACACAATGGTTCAATGTTAACTGTCATGTCGTTTAGATTAGTATAAATAAGTGTCAAAGTGTCTGTAAACAATTCATTCCATTCACTGCAATAAAGTTTCATTGTTTACTATCTTTTATTCCAAACACTGTTTCATTCATATTGCAAACATGGTTAACTATAAGCATGTTATGAAGAGGAATTGGCTCCAATACCAACCTGTGCAATACTTTCAACCACGATCCATATATAGTTTAAGGCTTAATTATTATTATCATTGTTAAGTTGTTATTATAATATTATTTTCTACTGTTAATATTTATAATTATTATTGTATGAATAATGTGCATAAATATAGCGGTATATGAAGTTATGGGTTCAACTATCAGTTGAGACAGTGTGAGGTATTAATTAGTCGTGCCTGTCTAATATTTGTCTCTCAAAAAAAATGTACAAATTTTTTGAAGGTAAAATATTTGTAAAAAAAATCATATGGGCTTTAAATATGATATGCATGCATAAAGTTTAATATCTAGAACGGTAGAACCGATAGCGAGAAATCTTGTGTTTGTGGGATAATTTTGGTCCCCTATTTGGACATTATGTTATAACCTATGTTCTTCCTATTTCAAAATGAAGTCAGGTAATAATTCGATCAGTTCTTATTTTGAGCAAGATGGGCTCTGGTCCATGTAGAGGCAATTTAATTGTAGTTGATTTAGCGAGTATCTCACCTTGTCCGTGGTACTATTTATTTCAGTAGCTACCGTTTGATGTCCATGCTGTAGATAATGGTGTTGCTTAGTCTTTTGTTCCCTTTCTCTTTCGACGTTAACCTATAGCCGTCACAGTGAGCAATAGTACGTTACACTAAACCTTTGTAAGTCCACGAGCATAACGACAAGTCCTAGTTGTAATTAGCACTTTGTGCTCTATGTTTTTTATGTATTCCTGCTCTTCAACAACATAAGTTTCAGATTAGCATGCATACTTGATGACAGAAACATAAACTTCACAGAGACTTAGATTTTCTTACTTCAGTGTCATCAAGCTTCCTCTTCATGCCACTAGATTGGCCCTCGTGGAACGTGGTGACATTAGTTTCCCATGTTGAAGTACCTGCTGTTGCTAGCACAGGTGAGGGAGAAGGAAGCTCTACCTCTGATAACACCTTGACGACGTCAAAGTAGTTGCCAGCCTCATGGATACTCTCATGTGAAGTATGGAGTGCTTCAACAGGCCTGAAAGTTTCAGAAATCTCCTCAGATGTTCTGGGAGGATCCTGTTGCTTTTTATCACCTTTCTGCATAAAGTATAATGTAATAAAATGAATATGATGGAAAAAGTTATTTATCCATGTTTTATTTATATTGATTGATAGGAGAGAGTCCTTTGCGCGTTGATGCAAGTAGTGATGTTTCAAACTTGTGTCGGACAAATTTTATAACTCTGGAAACTTGTAATACTTAAACAAAAAACAAAATATTATCAATGTGCTTGTATGTATTGAAGACTTTTTTGTAGGGCCAGTTTTGTTTTGTTTGTCTTGTAATATTTTTATTCAGAACTCCTCTGAAAAATGTGACTCTAAGAATCAATTTTGACCTGACATGGATCCTGGGAGCATGATTCACAGTAGAACTTTAAAGGGAAAAGTATTTGTAGTAGGTTGAGGGCTTTTAGGCCTGACACGCCCAATACCCAACACGCTTATCCTGAAGGGATGCGCGGGGAAACGTCATATATGAACAAGCTTGTTATAACTTAGGAATTTAGTTATGTAGTTTTTGGCCCAATTGAAGTTCGTTATAAAGATTGATAGTTAGGCTGATGTTTGGTCACTTGAAAACAATGGAATAAGCTAGAGATCCCATTCCTGCTTGTAGACTAAACAACCTAAATTTTGTGTTCTTGGTTTTGGCTAATATGATTTTCTCTCGAGTCTTTCCTAACAGGTATCTGCATACATCTCTGTATGCATAATAGTTTGCCATAACATTAAGATCAGGCTAATATTGAAACACAAGTTGATCGTGGTAAAATGATCTAGATGGGCGGCACTAGTAGACGATGTTTGTCTTTAAAATTTCATTGTTATCGTATATTTTGCATGTGAAGTTATACCACGTGCTGGTATACACAAACCAGGGCTCCACACGGTATACTTATTTTAATGGCTGTTTTTTGTTTTTGTATTTGCAGTCACTCCTAAACATAGTTAAACATAACCCAAATTTTGCATCCAAACCCTTTTAAATTACAATCCGTTATATTTTAGCTTCCATCGTGTCCATGTCCTTTAGATTCCATAACCATCACTCCGATCCCCTAATCCCCTGAAGTCGAATTATCTATAATCCTTGCACATTTACTACAAATCCCATAACCAGATCGCTCACCAAAATGGCTTTTGAGATCACACATATATGCTAATTCTTAAACGAGCCTGACTTATAACCGTTTTTTATTCTGATGCCATCCATATTTCCTCTGCAGTAAAGATAATGGTTTCAAGCTCAACAAGGATATAAAAAGGCTATACTTATGTTAAAGTTCATCAGACTGAAACAGAAAGATGGATGGATTCGATTACATGTATTATTGTTATCCAACTCAGTGAGTTGTAAGGTTAACGATCCAGGACTCAAAAGAGACTGGCCCTTGTGGAACCTTATTAATCATCTTACCTGTTTAGCACTTTTGATAAAGAAAAAAGCTCTACTGCAAATACACCTTGACGACATCAAAATAATTGTGAACCTTATGGCTATGTTAACATCTTGTGATGTTGTGGAGGGCTTTATGACTTAACTTAAGCCAAGGGGATTATTCAGGCTAAAAAGTCTTTATACACCATTAGGGGCAGTAGGTCCATCCAACAACTGTAAATTGATGCAACTTCTAAGGTCTCCACCTTGTGTCAGGAACCTGGAAAATTGTAACACTAAAAAGAAATACTACTATTTGTTTGCTTGTGCTCAAGATTTTGTTTGTAGAACCATATTTTGTTTTGTTTGTCATTTTAATATTTTATTTGAATCCAGTGCATATCTGCATATACAGAATCTTTTGTTGTTCACCTAAAGGTCAGATTTCTGTATGCAACTGTTGCTTTGCTAACGCTGATACTTACAAAGATTATCGGTATTTGGAGTTGAACCCATGACCGCTTAATTATTTAGTTGGAACTTTTTTACCACTAACCGACGACTTTGATACCGCTAACAAAAATATTCAGGATGATAAGCAAATATCTGTAGACACATGTTGTATGTCAGCAAAATGAACTGAAGGCTAGTTGTGGATATAATTTTGTTGGATAGTTATCTACAGTATCAAAATCTTATATGTAAAAATATCAGGAGCTCATTACATGTGCCTGAAGCTGCGGCTTCATTGTGATTATTTATATTTCATCTCGAAGTTCCTTGTCTTTCTTTTTAGTTATTTGTATTTGTTAATATAAATCAACTTTGTTAGTAAACGAGTGTGTTGTTCCATATATATTCAACTAGCGACTAGTGAAGTTATCGCATGGATTATTGATAATTGTGGATCAACAAGTGGAAGCCTCGGGAAAAAAAAAAGGGTTACCCTTTAAAATATGTTCTCAGGTGAGTGAGCAAAACAACTTAGAATCACACAAGTTTGTTCTCAAGTGACCAAACAACAAAACATTGTCAATGTGCTAAAAATGGCGGAACTTGAACATTTTCTTGGGAGGGCCGAAATTATTTTTGGAGGGGCCGAATCGAAGATTTGTTTGTAACCTCAACTAAATTACCCCTAAAACCTATAATATTTACACTAGGTGCCGCAAATTTTGGGAGGGCCGGGACCCTCCCCTGCCCCTACATAGTTCCGCCAATGGTGCTAATTTTGTGTTGAACTGTTGATGTATCATACTCAAAACAAGTTCTACCAGAGCGAGGTTGAGGAAAAGAAATCACACAACTTGGAAAGCACCAACATGAAAGCAATACAAATGTGATTCTTTGGTTTGTCAGTCTTTGAAGCTGAGAGAAATTTGAAAGTAGATTTGTTCATTTGGTCATTGTGATGTTTTAGGTAGTGGCTTAAGAAGGCTCATGTTGGTAGATATCATTTATTGGTGTTTTCTACATGAGTGATCGATGTTAGAACAAACTCTTGGACCTTAACCGTCCAGGGAACTAACGGCTGGAGTAGATCGAATATGAATCAACTTGTATCAAGAATACAAAATGGTGCAAAACGCAAAAGCATCAGTAAATATATATCATCTTGAGTTTGGGTATTAATGGCTTTTCATTTTAGATAGATTGTTATCTTTTTTTTATCAAGAGTATTTTTCGATAATGATAGTAGCCATCAACCTTTGAGATCCCAAGAAAGATCTGAAACAAATGTCAATTGTATTGTGGAGAAGAATATAAGACCTCTCAAGTCCTCAAGCTTTCTTATAAAAAGCATCAACTCTATACACAGTAGAGACAGCAATAAACAAGATGACACAACAGTTTGCATTTCTATATTAACCACCATAGAATATAAAGGGAAAAAATCTGCATCTGCAGCTTATGATAGAAATGTGACTAAACTAGAAATGCCAACACGGTATAAATTAACAGATGAAGGCTCTTCAATAAAGGTAGCACAATAACGTGGACGAGCAAATGTTTTTTTTCAAATGGACTTGGACTAGTAAATGTACATAAAATATGATTAGTTTTGTGTGTGTTTTACTTACACCCCTTGGTTTTTCCTTAGTTCGGTTGATGAGATGTCCATTCGGAACTTATCCACTGGTATTGAAACAAACATGTCTTTTAACTCATCCGGGATGTCAAAATCTTCCAAAACCTGCATTAATATTATAATTCCCTAGTGTTATGTAACTTAAGAAAAAGAGAACAAAAGTTTCCAGAAAGATTCACGTAACGTGACCAAACCTTAAAAACACCATCCATGTTTCGACCACCTACAAGGAAAGTGCATCCTGTATTTTTACAACCAAGGAGTGTCTCTATCATATTATCATAGCTACCACCATAGTATTTCGGCTGAAAATAAACCGGCAGAATGCAATAAGATTACAAGACAAACAGAAATCGAACATTTCAATTAAAAAANAAAAATACAATAAAACAAAAAAAAAAAAAAAAAATAACTAAAATAAAAAAAAAAAAAAAAAAAAAAAAAAAAAAAAAAAAAAAAAAAATCAACAAATCAAGTGCACTATCACGTTATGCTTTCTAGTCACTACATAACTATAGGACAAAAAAAGTTCTTACATTTATAAGCCTTGCAGCAGTATCAGCACCAATTACAAAAGCACTGCCCGGAAACAGCTCTGCTTTCTTGTAAAAATATGGCTGATTAGAGATGATAACTGTCTTTCCTGCATTTGCTATCACTCAGTCCATGCCAAATTTTGAATCAATCTTATATTATCTTGATAATCTTATGTATGAGCAAACTTTATTATGATTGTGATTGCCGTTACTGATTTGAAAAGACAGAGCGCCCAATTTAACAATTAATTTCAGACATCACTTTGACGTATGACGTATTTCACAGCGAAAATAGATGATATCAACTCACCAGCTTTTTCAAATTGTTTAACACGATCTTTAACCTGTGCAACAGTCAGTGGAGGTTTGTCTGCATTTATGGCTGACAACTCAAAGCATGGATACCCATCAGTACAGAGACTGCATAATTAAACACCCATAAGATTCTTTGTTCTGAAACCGTGACTAAGTAACATGGCTCCAGACATCAACTAAAAGAGAAATTAAACTTCCATGTATAACACAATTAAACACCTAATGTAGAAAGAGAGCTTATGAGGCATGTATTAGAGGAAAATAATACTTTCACAATACTATTCCAATATTCTAAAGAGCAGTGAGCAGAGCAGGCGAGTAGGCAGTCAATTGACCTTTAAGTTGGTATAAGTTTAGGTAGGGATTAACCACACAGCTGAGCAAAAGCATGCGCAGCTCGTCCAAATATGTATTAGTAATTGTTTCTGTTTTAACTTATATGAAACAAAAATTAGATGCCTGGTATCATTTTGATACAGTTCCTATTCTATATATGTTACTTTTATATACTACAGAAAGAATTAAAAGGTTCTATCCAATTAAGTACATATGCTAATACACATACAAGACTGCGAGTCGTCTATAGAAGAAAAAGCAATGGTGTATGACGTGTGTGGAAATTGGAAAATATACCTCATTGCAACTTCCAACAGCTTAAGGTGACCATCATGTAGAGGGTTAAAGGAGCCAGAAAGAATTACTTTCCTTTCTCCACTTGCAGGTTGTATCCCTACAAAACACTGACTTTATAATTAAGATCAACAGAAGACAATGTTTTAGTGTAAATATATCAGGAAAGCACATTACCACTTGAAAATGGAAATACTTTGAAGCAAATTTTGCCGCTTATTAATTGTTCTATCTCATGATCTTCATCAAAGCACTGCTCACTGACTTCAGGAACTTCATTTTCAGTCAAATCTGAAACATACGTTGTTGAACTCGAAACCTTGCAAGCATCCGCAATTGCCTGTTCCATTAGCAAAAAGACAGTTTGTAATCAACAACAGATCAACATAAATAAACAACAGCCACACAGTAGGCAACTATCTGAATAAACCGAAGACATTTAATATATGTCCTTATTACTTTGTGGTTAGTCTCAGGTCCCGTGACAATTAGCCTTACTTATATTAAACTAAANCAAAATACTACTATAGCATAATTTAATTATATAATTTATATTTACCACATACCTTGAGTAAAACCTGGCTTGATACTCGATCTTCTTGCTCTCGACTCCTCAAACCCTGCGATAGGGTTCAAATTACACATTTTTAAAATTTTCAACGAATCTTGACCATAGATTCCTATAATATATTAATCTCACCTTTGACAAAGTTACTGAAGAGGCCCATAACCTGTCAGACGTTCGTGTTGACAAGTAAAACCTACAAATGAAACAAAATAATAAATAAAAACATGATGTAGAGCATTGTTTTGTGCATAAACGTCAAATTTATCTAAGATGACCTGAGACAACTATGTGATGTGATTGAAGGCATCCTCATCAGGAACTTAAGGTAGTGACTTGTAACAGTAGTTTAGTACAACAGCACATCGACTTATTAAGAAGAATACATAAATCTAACAACATACACTATAATGCTGTATTGGGGCGTCCTCTAACAAGTTAAGCTCTTAAACTTGTGAGCTTCAGTACCACAGATGCTAGTTTGACATGAATGTACTCTTTAAGTAAAACCAATTACTGATTGATGGTTAAAGTGCGAGAACTATGACACATTAGGAGTTAAGAAGACACTTACTAGGTTACACATGCTCTCTTGCAACCTCTAAATTCTAACAAAATCATTTCCAGCATCCACTATTTAACATTGCTTTTGATACGACGCATTTAATGACCAAGGACTCGTAAGATGTAATTTACTAACGAAATTTATCATAGAAGAGTTCAAACTTCATAAACACACAAATTTTCTCATAGACTATACGTAATTTTCCCTCAAATGACATGGAAAACAAGTTCTCCCATGAATGGAGACTGCATTGCCTGATAAAATTCTATTTGTTGCGCTTAATTATTGAATTTTAGCACAAGCATTTAAGAGCCTTGATTGACTAAATAAAAGAAGACCTACCTGTGATCCCCGAGTTTTGGCCGTGAGGTAGCCAAAGAACCAGTAAACCCCACACCTACTACCGGAGAGCCTGTACAAAAGAAAGGAACTACATATGTTAGAAGCTGCATTTCTTCTCACAATAAGATTACTCAAAGGCATAAAGCAGCAAGCAAACAAACTAGCATATGAACAAAGATGCACAAGTCAAGTGACTATTCATGTTAAATCGGCATAAATCCCTGTATACATTACTCCAAAGTTAAATTCAGATAGACCATAACAAATGATAACTCTACTGATAGCTGGTAAAAATCATTCTATGAGGGAGATATTATGATTGTTTTATCATATCTTTTTGATGGCTAAGAGCAAGTGCACAACATACCTTACCAAACTAAGTTATTCCAGTCAATTAACTGTATTCATCGGAGACTAGGTTCTAAGAAGTAATGTACATGTGTGCAAGTGTAGGGACAGAAGGGGAGAGAAAAGAAACTTAAAAGAATTAAAGGTAGAATCCATACTTGTATAAAATACAGCTGCCCACTTCCAATTCCAAGTTACCCCTAATTTAGTAGAGAAGATAATTGTATGTATATGCATAGTCGAAACCAATAAGTATCCTTGTGCCTTACAAGGAGTCCTACAATGACCTGAAATTCTTATGCTAACCGCCCAACAATCTATGTTTCACCTGTATCTCAATATCTAATGTTTACAAACAAATTTTTAGTCCATTCCTCTGGTTTCCTATTTGCAAAGTTAGCAATACAAAAGTGTCCGGCGAGTATCCACTGCCAAGTTGAAGTCATGATTTTCTTCTCTATTGTTATACGTCCCCAAAAAGCCATGCCTTGTTATGTTTTTAATGAGAGGGAATTAAATATCCTGAAAATCCATTACAGTGGTTTTTAGGAGAATATAAAGTCTAAGTCTCTATATAGACCATATCAATGCCTAGAATCATTGTGTCATAACTAGGTACGATTTCTTTACGTGCACCTGTTTTAGTGTTTGCAAATTGCAAGTTACAAGTTGAAAAGAAACAAGGATCTTCTCACTTCCGGGATCAAGCTACGGCTTTTCTTCTACAACACAAAGTAGTGGAGATGCCCCTATTTCTCGTACTAATAAAAAGGCATCAGGAACATCACGTTCTCTTATATTATAATTGTCTATTTTCCTTCTATTAAAATCAACTAGATTTTGAGAAATGACTACCAACAAAGCTACAACTTCACACTGATCCAAACTTCATCTTTGCATACTCCTTAACATCTAACTACAAACTCACAAAACTAACCACCACATTCCTACCAACAATACAACATAATACCAACTACCAAACAACCGAATCAATAATCAACTATAACCAAAACACCACAAGCATATTCATCTTACATTCTCAAATAATTATGATAAAAAAAATTGACGTACGATCGTATAATATGAGAACAACCTGGCTTCGAGAGCTTCAAAGCACGATTATATGCCACTAATGCCATATCTTCAGCAGTCTCCTTGCTAGTAAATTGAACAGGCACCTACCAACAAATCATACATCAAACCCCAAAAAACAAATTGTCAATTCATTAAACTGTCATCCCCATCCACATCCATCAAAACCAAACCATGCTACTACTAAGTATTCAACCAAACCATACCTTCGAATAATATATGACAAGGGTATTTGCGAACGTGTTTTGGAGTAGATTATTTAATTACTGCATTTTCCTAGCACAGATAATTCGAAAACAGTGTTGGCAAACCATTGGAAAAAGTACGGAGTAATTATCTGTGTTGTATTCTAGACAACAGGTATAGGGTTAAAACTGATAAGTGAAGTGAGGGGCACGTGAATTGTCCACACAAACTCGTCACACTTCCTAACAGACTTTGGCGCCAAAACTGTTCTTTAAATACTCGTGATGTTCACTCATTAGTTAGCTATTGAATTTGTACTTTTCTCTCTCAAATCTTTGCAACAATTCCAACATTAATAACGGCAAAAAAGCTTTCGACTTTCATTCTTGTCATTGATTTTCCAAGTTAGTTGTATTAGACTATAGAGTATGCTAGTAGGCCCGAGCCCGTCTGTGGGCTTCGGTCCGTTAAGTTTTAGTTGTATTAGACGAGCTCGGGCCTATTAGCATAATCTATAGTCTAATAAGTTGTTCATTTCTAACAATTTTTAAATGTAATCCTAGAAGTGCGTATCAAAAACCTCACTAGGCACACATCAGGGAGCGGCCAGGAAATGGTTACGAGGATACCTCGGTTAGGCCGAGTACAAAAAGACAAATCCAAACACCCCTTAATTATTACATAAATGACCAACAAATAAAAACACAAGTTGGTTACCTTGCCAAGCAATTGAATCATGGACATACGAGAATAAGGAACAATAACTTCAAGAACAGTATTTGATGCCCCAGGAACTGATCCCAACCAGCCTAACAACTGTTTTATATTAAAAAAAAAAAACAAAACAAAACACATATCAGCATAGTTTTAATAATATAAATGTGTCTGTGTGTGTTTAAGTGTGTGTGTGTGAGAGAGAAAGAAAGACCTGGGTAGCGCCACCGGAGAAATAAAGGACGGCTTGAGTGGGAGTGGAGTGGATGGCTTCGACAAGTGATCGGATCAAACTGTCAGTCATCGTCTCTCTGTCTTCTTGTTTTTACTGGATATTGTTTCTTTGGTTATTTTATTGTGGCACTTCGGTGACTTTTNTATTGTTTCTTTGTTTATTTATTGTGGCACTTTGGTGACTTTTTACAATTTTAGTTTAGTGGTTTTAAATACTCTCACGTCCCAAATTATAAGTCCACTTTCATATTTCACAAAGTTTAAGAAAAGTGAAGCCTTTAGGGTATCCACTAAGAGGTTTATAAAAAGGTCTAAAAGCTATGAAAATGTTTATTTTTTGTTTCAACCATAGTGAGCTTGTGGTTTATATCTATGTGGCATGAAGGGGTCCAAGATCCTAGACCTTTTCATAATTTAATGCATGTGTTATGGTTAAACATTTGATATAATTATAAAGGTTTATACGTAATAGGTTTATAGTTTATAAATTAATAATTTGACATGTTATAAACCTATTTAAAAGATCCACCATTGTGGATGCTCTTACAGTATTAACCAATAAAAATTCATTCTCACCCACTCACAACCATTCTCATTGGTTGAAATTAAAAGTGGACATTATAATTTGGGACAACCCAAATTGACAAAATGGACTAATAAAATGAGACGGAGAGAGTACGTTTTTTTTTTTTTTAATATTATATACTTTTTTTTCTGACTTATGAATTAAAAGTAATCAAGTATGGTACGTAGTATTTGTTTTAAAGAATACGATAAAGTAAAAGTATGGGTTGTATAAAAAGTGTAAAAAAACTAAAAAGTCATTCTTTATTTGAAATGTGCCCTACTAAATAAAGGTATTTTCAATAAATAAATATAATAATACTAGATTAATAACTCAACAACCATTTTTCTCACAATTTTCAACTTAACATTCCTTCTACGCTGTGTTCTTTAGTTTTCTATTAAAAAAATAAAAATAAAAATAAATAAATAAATAAATAAATAAAAATTAGTTCCTTTTGTTTGTGTTTTTGAGTCTAAAAGAAAATTAAAGAAAGAACCAAAAAAATGAATAAAAGAAAGACCCATAAAATATTAATTAAAGAAATAGTTTGTTGGCCTTAAAAAACTAAAGCAAATTAATTGAAGAAATTGAAAAAAAATAAAAATAAAAATAAAAATATAATAATAATAATAATAATAATAATAATAATAATAATAATAATAATAATAATAATAATAATAAAAGTGAGGGTACGAAGTTTCCTTCCAATTCTGCCTACTTTTGTGCGGAAAATTTGTACTCAAAAATATCACATTTCCCCTCTGATTATTCTCCTTTACTTTCTCTTCTCCGTTTAAAAAATATTGAAAACACTAGTTATCTTTAGTTTTCTTTCTTTCCTTTCTAAAATTCAACTTAAGAAGACACCATTAATAACTTCATTATCTTACTCTTTTTCTTTTATTAATTAAAATCATTTTATCAACTTCTTATCTCATCAAATTAAGATATATCATTTAACTATGAAAGTAAGCAAAGATACAAAGTAGATAAAGAATTATAGCGAATCAAATGTCAACAATGGTCGACAATACGAAATTGTTGAATCGGAATGTTGTTAAAGTAAATGATTTGACATCAATCATTTGAGTTTTATGACCTTTTCTTTTCTTTTCTTTTCTTTTTTTAAGTTTTTCTTCTATGTTCTCAATCTAGTTAACTATTTACTAACTCCATCTCAAAATTATTGTCAGGAGATAAAAATTACATAATTTAATAAAAGTAAAACTACTATAATTCTCAATCATTCTAATAGAATATTCTCTCACTAAATTCTCTTTTTTTAACTTAAAATGAAAAGTGGACAATTATTGTAAGACATCCTAAAAAGGAAATATAAACTATAACTTTGAGATGGAAGAAGTATAGAATGTATATTAGGTGTTTAATGAAATGTCTAAATGAAAGTGTTTTGTTATTCTAGACTTTAAAGTTGCTCATCATATATAAGAACATCTGCAATGTTTTTATTGTTTGAAAAAGCTTTTCAAAAGCTTTTTACCATTGCATTGAAAGACTTTTTAAAAGATTTGAAAGAAAGACTTGGTTGGTGTGCTTTTTTACTTGCAAGTATTCTAATAAATGTATCAAGACATGACAACTTTAACATTTATTGCCATAAATGTATCAAGTCTTTTATAACTTGATGCATTATTTATACTCTAAAAGAATAGTTCCAATGAGAAGAATAATAAAAATAAGAATGGTGATAAGTACTTTTCGTAACACATTTGATTTTCACACTCATATGTACATGCATGTAAAGCATACTGTTAACTTTGTACAAGTATTTAATACATTGACCGGATTGTCCCAATAAATAAATAAATAAATGTGCAAATCAATTCTCAAGTTAGATGTATTTATTTTTGTTTGTGCATTTAGAATGTGGGATTGTGGTTACTCTCATCATTCTCATTTTAAATATCCTTCTTATTTAATTTGATTATATGAAATGCTTGCATGAACTATATTGAAACTTCCGACTTCATAGATTTCATTACAGAAAGAGTTTGTTGTGAAAAAATTCAAAACCTTTGGTTCACTAAATTTTTAATTATCATACCGTTATTCTTGTGACTCATAGATAGTTTGATAAAAACTCAATTTTTAAGAGTGATAAACAATTTAGATATGATGAACTATTCATCAATTATTATTACTAAATGAAAAATTGACTTTGATGAAGCAATAAGTATGTCGCTAGCTTACCAAAGTGGTGATGCTCAGGTCAAAGAAGGTGGTGATGCTCCGAGGGGCCTTAACTTTGTTATCAAAGTGTAACAATACGTGTCATAATCGAGAATGTTAACACGGTTGCTCATCAAGCCAGATTTAAAAGTGTTGCTCATCAAGCTAAATTTAAAAGTGTTAAACTCCTTTTTACATATTTGGGTTTACCTAACGGGATAACTCTAATTAGAAATGGGCTTGGCGTCGCCCAATTAGAAATGGCAGGGAGTTGTCTGAATTCAACGAACTTAGGTTTTACTTTCTCATTTTCGTCTAGGAATAGGTGAAGACACTTGGAACTTTTTTTACACAACTCAAACTTGTTTTCAGTTAGATCAGTTTGGGTTGCTATCGATAAAAGTAGGTTGGTATCGACTACTCGCCTAACTAGATGGTCATCTCTCATTCCCTCGAAAGTCTTAGGGTGCATTTGGTATGCAGGAATGACAATCAAGGAATGAATTTTCATTTCAATAATAATGTTTGTCTAACTTTTGACTTAAAAACTATGAAATAATACACAAATATGTTCTATACTTGATAGACACCAAATGAGTAGGATATGATTGTTTCATTCCTGGGCACGCATTATTTCTTTACATTATTAACAAGATATACCAAACATGATAATCAAACCAAACAACAATATTGGATATCATTATTTGACTTATATCTATTCTCGTTCCACTTTATACCGACACTCATACATTCATGAGAGCAAACCAAACGGACCTTTAATCTTTGGTTGGTGTGCCGAAAGATATGCTATCCCAACTAGAGTGGAATTAGACCTAAGAGGGATTGACATTCCTTCAATATATCCTTTGTCCCATTTGGGATAAAGATTGTGAGACACTTGATCATATTCTAGCCAAATGTGATTGGGTGTCTAGCCTTTGAAAAAAAAATTTTTTTTGGTGAGTTTTTAAATTCAAGAACGGTTTTTCTTTCTTGGAGATTAATGATTTTGTAAAAATTCTGAGTATGGAAAAGAAGAAGCTAGTTCCACCTCTCAACTGTCATGTTTGAATAAGTTATATTCTCTTCTACCACTACACAAGCTAGTTTTTCTCACAAAAATTTTCCAATAGAAACAAAACTGTGTGAAATTTCACATGTGATACCAACAAATTACACACCAAATTGTTGACCAAATTTCGGTGGGAAATATGTCGTAAATTTCCCACGGATTTTCCACTCTTTACACACTAAATTGTTGACCAAGTTTTTGTGGGAAATTCGTCACAAATTTCCCACAGATTTGCGACCATATTCACACTATTTGTGTTTATTAGACGTCCGTGGGAAACTTGTGGCACATTTCACACATATTAGCCACGGCCAAAAGTATGTGGCAAATTTTAGCTCCATTACTCACGAATTTCACACGGTTTTTTTTTTTTATAAAATAACTATTTAACAATATATCAAAAAAGTAAAAGAAAACGATTATGTCTGTGAGAAATATGTGTGTACTTTTCCACAGATTACCTACCAANTATTAGCCACGGCCAAAAGTATGTGGCAAATTTTAGCTCCATTACTCACGAATTTCACACGGTTTTTTTTTTTTATAAAATAACTATTTAACAATATATCAAAAAAGTAAAAGAAAACGATTATGTCTGTGAGAAATATGTGTGTACTTTTCCACAGATTACCTACCAATTTAGTAAATCACTGGGAAATACGTGTGTAAATACCCACAGATTTTCCACAGAAAATATCGTTTTTGTATTTTGTCTACTTACACATTCTCACATTATTTAATATGTCTTCATATGTGTTTGTAGTTTTATATTATATGTGTTTGTCAGTTAATGGCCGTTTCACACCGATTTTCTCACGGATTTGATAGTGGGTAAAACCAGTTTTTGTAGTAGTGTTCAACATGGTTAATTTGGCATGCTAGAAGAAATGAGATTTTTTTTTTTTTTTTTTGTCAAAAGGTGCTTGGTAGGGGATATCTTCATCATTTTATTTATTTATTTTTTTTTTTAACAAATCTTCATCAACATCTTTCTTTTTCTTGGTTGAATAGTAGGTGTAGAAATTTCCTCTTAACTTGCGTTCATGGCTCTCTTATCCTATGGACGCATGTTATATTTCAACTTCATGAGTCATGATCTTATGTAATTTGTAAATTTCCTGCTTTTCTAGCTCCTTGTTAGAAAGTAGGTAACTTTGTGTGTTACATAGCCGTTTAAAAAAGAAAACATATTGTAGTGGATAAATAATATATAGCACTTGTATTTCAGTTGATACACGAACTAACACATTCCATAGCAACAATATCGAAAGACTATAGCCTTTCCGAATTGATTGACATATATAGCAGCTTCAAGGTCCGAGCATGCATTGGAACATTTATACCAATGTGAGAGGCCGGAAGATGGTTTCATCCTTAAGCATGATCCGAATCCGCTTCACACCATTTACAAACTCCCTGCATTATAAAAGAAATACGTATCAATTAAGGTGTATATTAATAGTTATCGATATTGGACATGGATTAGATATACGCTGTTCATAGTTATGATGTTTATTGGATGAGTAATGTTGAAATTATGTTTTGTTAGCAATCACATATATATCTTTCGATATTGGATGAGTAAGATGATTTACTTCCATGGTACGTCACCCGCAATCCTCCATTGTTCATCTCTATCTTGATACCATACCGAAAACTCTGAACCACTTTCAAATAGTCGTAAACCACATAAAGATTGTTTTCCTAGAAAACCCACAAAATTTATAGTAATCAATGTGAAAATCATAAAAAGAAACAGATGACTTTGTAACATTTGAAGACAGTGATGAATGGAGCTACTGAAATGGAATACAATAGAGGGCTTGGAGAAGTGAAATTATTCATAAGTGCCTCACAGCTTTTATTGTTCACAAGTTTTTCAAATGTCTTGTTATGAATGGTGAAGGAATTAGAAGCGTAATCAACCTTGGGAAGAATCACATATGAATGTTTTCCAAGTTGAATTTCCTTCGTATGATTCGAAATACAGCTGACCTTGATCAACCCACATCCTTTGTTAGTGGCACTGTAAAACGGGTACTCTAATGGAATCCTATTTGGACAACTGAAACTTTTTGGGCATGTTGACATAGCTAAGTGAAGGAGAGGTAGACAAGAGAGAATAACAAAGGTGAAAACGAAGTCGATATTCATTTTATCACTTGATATAAACGAGTGTGCAAATGTTCGACCTCTGTGTTTTTTACAGGAACTCTTTGGTACCGCTGGGCTAAAAGATATGACCTGAATTCTTATGTTATTACCATTTAAGAAGCTTTCACATTAAAAAATAATTTAAAAAGAAAAAAAAAACTTGGCCCATCTTCTGTGAGTCCGTGACAAATAAACATACAAATTCCCATCACTGTTGTAAATTTTCCACATTGACCCACCATCAAGACTTTTGACTTGCACAATCTTCTCCTCCAATCATCCTTTAACCCATTTCAAACGTCATATTTATAATCCAAAATCATGAATAGGACATATATGGACCTTAATACGATGATCTAAAGAGTACGGCGTCCACTAAAATTGTCATTTTAAACAATATTATTGCTGTTATAGATGTAGCTTTTAAAGGTTTATCCATATCATTAAACGAGCAATTCTCAAAGACATATATGGACCTTAATACGATGATCTAAAGAGTACGGCGTCCACTAAAATTGTCATTTTAAACAATATTATTGCTGTTATAGATGTAGCTTTTAAAGGTTTATCCATATCATTAAACGAGCAATTCTCAAAATAAGTCACTTTTTTATTTTTGGGTTTATTTATTTAAAAAAAATAAAATAATAATAATAATAATAATAATAATAATAATAATAATAATAATAAAGTTTAGTCTTGTGCGACCGCTAACTGTGTGACCCTATACAAATCGCGACACGTGTCATAAGGTTGGTAGGATGTTTTTTGCTACCGGTATATAGTGACTTTTTGTGTGACTATAGTGTTTTTTATGCGACCGTTTTGTTTTTTAACCATACACAAAAAAAAAAAAAAAAAAAAAAAAAAAAATTAAATGTTCGTGTTTTTATTGAGGATTTTTTTGTCTTTTTCGAAAAAGACAAAATGGTCGCACAAAAAACACCATGGTCGTACAAAAGGTCACTTCAGTCTAACAAANATATACTTTGAAAGAAGGAGGGCTTAGTTTGCCATTTCTTATACTTTTACACACGGTTTCCATAGTGTTTCATCATCATCTTTAGACTTAACGTGTCTCTCCTCGATCAAATAACCGCCATCTGAAAAACCAAAGGTTATGGGAACGCGTCGCCATTAAATTTTCTTATTGATTTTCACTTCTCATCATTACTTGATTTAATTCTGTCATTTAACATTAATGCACGGGGTCCTTCCCCTGCGGGAACACCGCCGCCGGTCCCCTGCCACCGCACGGCATGGTTGTTTTGCGGTAAAGTTTACCGCACAAGATGAGAAGCAAATTTCGACCGTTGGGAATAAATTTTGGACCGTTTGTAATATAAAGCCTTTTTTTTTTCCCTATTTATTGCTGTATTGTTGTTGAAATGAGACACAAAACAAAAAAAAAATAGTTCACTGCTAAAAAAAAGTACGCCTAGGGTCTCGATTCAAAAAATCAATATGGAAGGTTATGATGCTAGATTG
The DNA here is from genome assembly GCA_014162995.1 of Artemisia annua. Lineage (NCBI taxonomy): Eukaryota > Viridiplantae > Streptophyta > Magnoliopsida > Asterales > Asteraceae > Artemisia > Artemisia annua. The sequence continues at coordinate 37,257 of LBNU01007534.1, forward strand.
AAAAGAATTGGTTCGACTTTATTGTTAGATGAGCCGTTCGAGTGGTCTAACGATAGTAGTCTCGATATTTTTGCTGTCGCGATTGACGAAGATGAAGAAGATACGGTTGGGTCGTCACGAAAATCAGTAAAACGCAATCGGGTCAATGCTGCACAAAGATTGCATCGTGATTATTTTTATGAAAAACCGAAATTCGACGGTCAATTTTTGAAGACAGGTATCGTATGCCTAAAAGTTTATTTTTAAAAATCACGCAAGCTATTGAGGCTAGATTCGAGTATTTTCAGGAAGGTTATGATGCTAGAATGAAAAAAAGTTTTACAGCCATACAAAAATGTTTGTCTGCCATTAAACAACTCGCAACCGGTGCACCACCGGGTGAGTTTGACGAATATTTAGAAATGACACAAAGAACTTCACGTGAATGCCTTCAATTTTTTTTGAGGCTATTATTCAGATATACGGTCGAGATTACNTGCATGGTCTACTTTTGTTAAAGCGTTCAAATATCCAACCGATCCGAAAGAGAAAAAGTTCAAGAAAGTACAAGAGTCGGCTCGAAAGGATGTTGAACGGGCATTTGGTGTACTCAAGGGTAAATGGGGTATACTGAATCAACCCTTACGGCCACACACAGTAGAAAGAATTAGAAAACTAGTTTATGCGTGTGTGATATTGCACAACATGATTATACATGATGCTGGTAACACAATCTCGCCAGTTCATATTTGGGATCCTCCGATCCAACCGGTGTTTGACGAAGCAGCCTTAGCCGAGATTCGAGATGAGGATACACATTTTCGTGTCGGATTTGATATTATGGAGCATATTCACGCTCAAAAATTACTATATCTCGAGGTGGACGATGAAGACGATGAAAATTAGTTTTTTAGTATTATGTAATGGTATTTTATGTTTTTTAATAATATTATGTAATGTTTATTTAATTTTAATGAAATTTTAGTTTTTTAATAAATTTTAATATAATTTAAAAAAGAAAAAAGAAGGAAAAAAGAAGAAGTGAATGAAGGGTGAGTGGTGTGTTGCCAACAAAAAATGAGTGAGTGAAGGAAAAAGTGGGAGGATGATGTGGCATAAGGGGATTGGGTGTAAGTGAGTGAAGGAATTTGGGGTGAGGGGTGTGTTGCCAACCCCCTTAGAAAATAGTTTATCTTTAAAATCCTAAACGTTTTACATTCCACCTAAAATGGTTAATCACTATGGTTCATAAATTTACGAACCTTTTCAGATATATTTAGACCTATTAATAAACCAACTATAGTAGATAGCTTGTATGCCAAGCAAATACGCTCTTTAATTATAGAGTAAAAGCTATAAATGTTTAACGTACTTACAAAAACGACTCATTCTACATACTCTACTGTTTTTATTGTTATTTTTCTTACTAGACTTTGCATTTCATTTCATTATACATAACTAAAATGGTTTCTTAAGGGCATTTTAGACATTTCTCACATCTTCATCTACTACCTCCATTAATAACCCATTTCTTGCGAGTCTCTGGCTGTAATAGGTACATACTCTGTTTTTTTTTTTATTGGAATTGCTCATTTAAGTGCTGAATAAGCCACAACTTATATACACTTAAGAACCTCAACAATGAGAAAACCATTTTCAAAACTCACCTAAAAATGCTACCTTTTATCACCAAAACATTATAAACATAGTACTAAGATAATAAATTGAAAGATTAAACAAGTGAGTACATACTATAAAGAATCTTGAAAAGTAATATTCTTTGAAATAAAGATGCAAATCCAAGTATAACCCATATCCGGATGAGGATCCATGATGAACCGACAACATCAAATCAGAAACCATCATTACTTTTAAATCATCATTAACATCATTAAGATCATCTTCTTGATAGTTGGGTATGATGTTACTACGTGAAGGTGTTGGGATCCATTTGTCGTCGAATATGTATAGGAATGTGAATATGAACAAGATTATATATTTCAAGATCATGGTTTTGTGTGTTGAGGGTCAAAGGGTTTTGAGTGCAACTGACATTTGTTATGGTGTCTTTGTACGATTGCATTTTGGTTTCAGCAAACTGTTATGGATACTTTAGGCTGCTCGTTATGGCCGACCTAACCTTGGGTCGTCCCCTTTATAGCAAGCATTGGGGTTTTGAAAATGGTTGTCTCATTCTGGCGAGTCTCCGACCGGATAAATCGGCATGTCAATGATGCAATATTAGAGTTGTGTATCAACCAACTTGTGGTATAGATAAACCAATTTTCTGTGATTTATTAGATGAAGTTGACGAAGAAAGGCATTTAAGTCATTTTAAATGATAGAGAAATATTTAATTGTGCATAATGGCAACCTACGTGAACATTTTTAAGTTGAATGATATAAAAAAGTATGATATGTAAAATGAGCCGATGTTGTAAGTACGTTAAGAATTTATGGCTTTTATCCTTAATTATATTTACTACGAGCATCAATAATAATAAACCTTTATGTAGGTTTACCAGCTTGTCTATGTTAGTCGATATAATACTAAGTGGGCCTAAGCCCGTTTTCTGGAATACTCTTTGTAAACTATATTATGTATGTTCCTAATTGTGATAATTCATTCACTGATTTACCAATTAACATGGTATTAGAGCCTTTTGAAAACTTCTCACAATAACAATCGAACCCTAGTTTTTTTTCGGTCGCTCCAAAATTTTTCGTTCCCTAACCCAAACTGATTTGTTCTATGGTTATATCAATTTGTTCTTTGGTTAACAAATCCATACACGTGCACGTTTGTTTGTTCTTTGGTTAACAAATATATATCTCACCTCCTGTCCCTTTTTTCCTCTTGTTCGACACCTGTTCACTAAACGATTGCAACATGACCGGATCTGACAACAACAACCCTCTTGTTATCCTCTTGTCGGATAAGTTAATAACCATTAATAACCTTCCAAACCGTGTTCCCATCAAATTAGACGTTGACAAACTTAACTACTCATCGTGGGTATATTTTTTTTAAAAACCTTTGTAGACGTTTTGAGGTTCTTGACCATCTTCTTGGTTCAACTGATGAAGCCACATCAAGCACAACTATACCTCCTACACCGGAATGGTTGAAAATTGACACTATTGTGTTATCATGGATATTTATGACGTTATCCAAGACTTTTCAAGAACGTCTTGTGGTGTGGTTAGCGGCGACTCGGTAATTAAATATTGAAGTAAACGGCGTGCAAAAGTTAATTACTCGGTAATACTCGATTTTGCATATTTATTATTGTTGCTTTATAACCTTTTTAGAGGGTGTGCGTGCTATTGACGGATTATGCAATCTTCAATATGCTTTCTTATTGGCAAACTAGCGAAGTAAACGACATGCAAAAGTTTGGATCACTAATACTTACTTCCCAAATAACCAAAAAATAAGAGTAGTGAGTCAAATATTTTTGTATCTTATATATAATGTAAGTTGTGTGACATAGAAATAACAATAAACCCTAATCACCAATTAAACAACTAGATCACATATTCATGAGTGTATACACAGGGTTAGCCAACAATCATCATTAAACAAATAGTCATTCTCATCAATTGCTCAATAAACATTTTTTGTATAAAACTAATTGAAAGACTAAAGAACATCATGTTATTACACGGTTGAGGAATCGGGCAATACACGATGTAGGACAATAATGTTGATCTCACATACATTCACAATCTTCAGAGTTCACATTCTCTCTCTAAATTCGTGGATGCAAACTTGTGTTTTAGGGTTGCATGCTTCTTTGTATTTATAGTTGAAAAACTAGGGTTTCTATTCAGACACGTGAGCTAATGCTCGCGTCACGAACGAGTATCTTTGCAATCTTCATCGCGTCATGGCCTTGTGCTTTCGTTGGACTTCAAAAGTTCTGTAAGAATGTTCACGTCATGACCAATTACAACTCTTCGCGAGAAATGGCCCTCTCGAGGATTTCTTCCATCTTTCACTCTACATTTAGTCCCTAATTTATCATTACTTCTTCATTTAGCAACATATTTTCACTCTTTTATTTCACTATTGTTCCTCCACCATTAAATACCAAAAAAAAGTCCTTGATAATCATACTAAAACAAATATACAAGATAACGATTAGCGAGTATACAAATATAAATAAAGTACGAGTTATCATGGTCCTTCCTTTAATTTAAACATGGTTCACTTTCTCAATCTGTCCAATTTTTTGGTGCGAGAGTAAGCATCGGTTAAAATTTTATTCAAGATGTGCATTTTCTAATAAGCATAATACTCTTCCAGAAAATATTAGAGCTTACTCTCGCACCAAAAAAAGTGTTATCACAGTTTTTAATATTGTTACAAGAAGTGCATTTTCTAAGAAGCATGATACTCTTCCAGGGAATATTAGAGCACTGGCACATCAGCAACTCACTCAACTCACTCGCACTCACACACCATGTCAAAAGGGTCCCACTTATCATTTTTTTTTCTATTTTTAAACAAACTAAATTTCATTCATTAAATTAAAATAGCAATAATATTTTTATACGGAAATTACATTTAATTTTAAAAGATATTTTTATACATAAAAAATTATATTAAAATTTGAAATAAACTGAAAAATAAAATCAATTACCAAAGCCGAAACATATCAAACTCAATAACCAAAATCGACACTATTTTCACCCATTGCCAAAATCTACTCATCGAGCAAATTCATTTGGTCGCTTGCTCGCTCTCTAACACTAAAAAGACAAAAAAGATATCAACTGTACGAGCAAATGGCTTTGCTCGCCTACCAAAATGCTCGCCATGTAATGTTAAATGGTCAATTAGAAAAGAAAAAAATAAAATAACTGTAGGAGCAAATTGTTTGCTTGCCGAATGCATTTTGCTCGCTAAGATGAATTATCATGTAGGGCAGATTCTTTCAAAATGCATCATACTTGCCACAAATGTTACTTCCGTGTACTGAACAAATTTTTATCCTTATATGGGTACTAAACTTTCATTTTTTGGTTTTTTTGATGTACTTTGTGACGTTTTTGCCCCTCAAATTATTAAAAATCCAGGGGCAAAAAATGTCTCAAAGTACATCAAAAAGACCAAAAAATGAAAGTTCAGTACCAATATAAGGAAAAAAATTTGTTCAGTACACGTAAGTAACATTTGTGGCAAGTATATTACATTAATAGGTATTTTGCCCTATCATGTACGACAAACATAAATGCCCAACCCTTATGGTCATTATATTGTTTATTTAATCAATGTTTAGTCGTTTAGTTTTTTAGATATTCTACACATTTACTTCTTCATCCTCTCAAACAATTACCCACTTAAACATTATCTTTTTTTTAGATCTAAAATAAGCATAGAGAGCAAATAAGTTGGCAATAAATAAGTTGGCAATTAAACATATTTGCTTGCACTTTCAAGTGTCGTCGTATTACACTGTTTCTTATATAAAAATGCTAGCAACTTGCAATTCCAACTTTCAAGAGAACATGGCGAGCAAATAAGATGGCAATCAAATAAAGATGGCAAGCAAACACATTTGCTTGCACTTCCTCGTGTCAACATATTATACTAGTTTTGAATAAATAAGACTAGCAAAGTTCACTACTAGAAAAAATGCCATTAGCAACAATTATTTTAACAACAATAGAGAAATCGTTGCTAAATTATGCATTTAGCATCTAATTTTAGCAACGAAATTGTTAACAAAGTTGCAATTTTTTTAGAAACAAAAAAAATTAGTTGCTATTAAATGACCATAAATATTTGTTGCTAATTTAGCAACGACTAAAGCAATTTCGTTGCATTCTCAAATTAGCACCGGTCGAATTAGCATCAATTTGTATTAGTTGCTAATTCGACCGGTGCTAATTTTATATTACAACCGAATTTGCTTAGTCGTTGCTAAATTAGCAACAAATATTTATGGGCATTTGTAAAAATACCAATTAACTTTTTTGCTGCTAAAAAAATAGCAACTTTGTTGTTAGCCTTGAAAATAATGTTATAGTCGGGAATTGCATTAGTTTATAAGTAAAGGGACTAAATGTGTCAACAATGTAAAGTATGACACTTAGTCACCTATAAATAACCTCCTAGTTCCATCTAGGAGAGGTTGGATGTTCATTGTAATAAGGAGGTGTGTGTGGTTTTCCCTTTCTCTCTCTAGAAAAACACACACACCTTCCCCAATTCTTTAATCTAATTTTACCATGTTTAACCTGTATTTCGAGCATCCCCGACCTCATGAATAACGATTTTTGGTTATAACAAGTGGTATCAAGAGCTAACCAGGGGCGATTCGTGGTGTTTTGGTTGTTTTTGGGTGGTTTTAGGCGCTATTCGATTGGTTTAGTGAGATTCGTGGGTGTTTACACTTTGGGTCTCATCTAGATCGTTCATATAGGCTACTAGGAGTTTGTGTGATTGGGTTTTTGGGTTTCTATGGTGATTTTCATGGCTATTTGTGGCTTTTGGGATTCATACGAACTAAACCCTAGTTTTGCAAGTAAGGAAAAGGGGTTTAGCGAGTATGAGTGTTCTTCTGCGAGTATGAGAATATCTTTGCGAGTATGAAGATTTTCTTGCGAGTATGAAGAAGATATTTTGCGAGTATGCATGTTCCCTAGCGAGTATGGCGTAGGGTTTTGCAAGTATGGCAGGTTTAGCTTTGTTTCTTGCGAGTATCATTAGTTTAGCGAGTAAGAAGTTCATTGCGAGTAAGCTAAATTTGCGAGTATGGCTTAGGGTTTTGCGAGTAAGGAAGGATTCTTGCGAGTATGGGAAAGAAGTTAGCGAGTAAGAACAGATCTTGCGAGTATGAAATTTCTTCTGCGAGTATGAGCTGTCTCTTGCGAGTATGAGAACATCTGCGAGTAAGGATTTCTTGGTTTGCGAGTATGACATATTGCGAGTATGAAACTCTAGTTTCTGCGAGTATGAAACTCTAGTTTTGCGAGTATGACTTGCAACTATGATATTTCGAGTACGAGTTTCATGTTTTGTATTGTGTTTGTTTTGCCGAGTTAGGCTGGTTCATCCTTATCGTTCATCGAGTAAGGACTTCACTTGAACTTACCTAACCGAAACTCTGCCGAAATTTTATCACAACCTTACTACCTAAAACTAAACCCTAATATCACCACACCCAAAACATTGATATTATTGGTACACCATATATAAGAACATGATTCATTAACTTGTTTCATTACATGAATACCAATATATCACCTCACCACTCCATGATATCATTGGTACACTTTATACAGAACATGATTCATTTACTTGTTTCATTACATAAATACCAATATATCACACCTCAAATCACACCACGTTTTGCTTAAAAAGATCCTGATCAAGAATCAAATACAATGACGATGGCTAATATCAGAAGTTTGTGACTACAAGGAGAATTATTTATTTTTTGCTTGGGTTGAAGTGAAGTCTTACGGATGCGTACTTATTTATCTCAAAGTCTAGGGGTGGATGGATGCATGACTTTCGAAGATACTTGTTGGGCACATACATATGTTAACCTAGGAGTTACATTAATGGTGATGACGACTTGGTTTATCTAGTTTTCATAGGTCAAGGGGTGGACGGACGAAGACCTAGTTAACTATCACTTAAAGGAGTTACGTTGTAGTGCTCAGTGTCACACTTAGATGTGGATAATCAAGAGGTGTTACGTCTCATACTTGTTGGTTGGTTGGATGAAGAGTATTGAGTACTTAGGGATTCGATGGTTTACGAACTCTCTACATCGTTCTTAGTCACTACACGAACCACAAGCTTAAGTCACAAGTCTGGGGAATCTTACTTCATTCTCAAGTTTCATATTGAGTTTTCCTGCATGATGTTAATGGAAATAGCCGTCGTTGTTGATTCAGAGGTTGATAAAGAGTTAGACGATTTCAAATGGTATCGTTAGTAGATTGGGATTATCGACATCTTCACACGTGCTGATTATAGTCAATTCTAAAGGTGCTTCCGGTTACAACTACATATACACATTGGTATGCTGATTTCGTTGCGATCGCAATCATCAGGGGAGAGAAATGTGAACTAAATATGTACTTTATGAAGTACTAAAGGTCCATGAGACCAGGCTGAACCGTTTCTACCTTTGTTAATTACATGTGTACGTTATGGGCTGATTTATAAGATAGCTGGAATGCATTTGATGAAGATGAAGATGTTGATACATTGTACCCCCGAACAGAAAATCCTGAAGAAGGTCGAGTCTACAGTCGTTTTACATATTCCGCTGCATGTTTGAAGACTAAAGACGGTTCGCATGTGTTTATCATAAAATACTTCTTCAGAGTTAGGGCATTCATCAGAGATGTTGTCAGTTTGGGGAAGAGCACTAATTAGGGGAGAGTGTATTGTAATGGTCAATGTTAATCCCTAATTAGACTCGCTCACATTGTTCCTCTACAAGTCAAAGTGATGGCAGCCGTGAAGACTCAGATGTATAAGTGAAGCTATGGTGCTTGAAGACCACTCTCGGAGCTGCTGTACTTATGTTTTGTATTGTGTTTTACTTAATTGTGCTTGTAGGGAACATTGTAAGCAATTCCCATATAAAATTACTTTGAGGAGAGATTGTTAGCCTTGAAAATAATGTTATATATGGAAATTGCATTAGTTTATTAGTAAAGGGACTTAATGTGTCAACTATGTAAAGTATGACACTTGGTCACCTATAAATAACCTCCTAGTTCC
>LBNU01007534.1:66553-93972 GCA_014162995.1 Artemisia annua
AAAAAACGGATAAAACGTACAAAAAACGGATAAAAACGTTAAAAACGTACAAAAAAGCGGGAATAAAATGACAAAAAACGGATAAACATACAAAAAACGGATAAAACGTACAAAAAACGGAAAAAAAACTGACAACAAATGGATAAAACGTACAAAAACGGATAAAACGTAAAAAAAACGGACAAAAAAAGGATAAAACGTACAAAAAACGGATAAAACGTAAAAAAAACGGAAAAAAACTGATAAAAAACGGATAAAACGTACAAAAAAACGGATAAAAACTGAAAAAACGTAAAAAAAACGGAACAAAACTGATAAAAAACGGATAAAACGTAAAAAAACCCAAAAAAGGACTAACGGTGCAAATGTTTGGCTAACGAAGGCTAACGAGGACTAACGGTGCAAATATTTTCAGCCTCGTTAATAGATAACGGAGAAAATTTGCACCGTTAGTCCTCCTTCTTAACGAGGGATGTATTGTGGCAAACGTTTGCCTAACGGGGGATGTATATTGCCGAAAGTTTCTGACAGGGATGTAAGATGACAAAACCTGTAAACCACAGGGATGTATTTTGCAATTCTCTCTAGTAATAAGCAATCCTCATATCATAACGTCATCTAAACAAGTGTATAATTAATTAGCCACTCATGGCAAACAAAGTCTTAACAACAGAAACTTTGACACTATAAAAGATGTTGAAATAGCCTTACAAAGAGGTAATAGAGGTTACAAATGATTAAGCTATGATGCCGTAAATCTTGGTGATGATTCCATGATATCTTGACCTCAGAATTATGCCTACTTATTCTTCAAAAAGCTTACTGTGTTTTTATGTGGTACGCAGCCTGTGGAAATAATCTTGAAACTGATAAGAGAGGTTTTAGGGAATTGTTGATTAGTTATGTGAGAGATATCCTAACATGGTGGCCAAAAGGGAGTATATATGCTTGGAAATCCTATCTCCTCAAGTAAATGCATTAAAATCACAGGAATACAGCACAAGGTAGTAAACAAGGAGGACTTGATCGGACTTGGGGCTAAATGGCACATAATTCTGCATACCAGGCGGTTTGGAGAAGCCGTACGGTTACGGTCACATACAATAAATTCGAAAGTCCAAAAACTAAGAGACGTGTGTATTAGATATTCGTAACAGAAGTTTATTTAGCTAAAACTACAATAAATTTGAAAGTTGGTTTCTTTATTTCATATATGTTCGCGCATCTCATCTTTATATACATTTTAAGTAATCTTTTTATTTTTCGACAATATATTCAACTTACTTTCTAGGATTTTTTGCTTTAGGTGTGGGTGTTCAAAAAATATATGTATTTGGATATCCGAAAATTTGATCAGAATTTATTTAAAAGTTGGTTTTTATGAAATGTTAGTTTTGGAACTCATATACAAGTTTTCCAAAAATTATAAATATTTGGATATATAAAACTGTTATCCGAAGTTTCGGATATCCAAACTAAAAAAACTTAGCTAAATTACTTGGTCTAACATAAAATCATCATCGCAAATTTCGGATATCCAAATTGTGATATAACGTTATTGACAAGTCTCTTAAAGTATTTAAATTAGCAACAAAAAAAATTTGTCAAAAATTTCTCATTTCATATTTCGCTTTAGGCCTCAAAAAATCATAAGCCGGCTCTGATACCATCCTAATCGTATTTACCTTTTTAACAAATCTTTATCTTTTAGATAACTTAGTCTTAATTCATGTTGTAACTGTTTCCAAAAGTGATTATAAAATTGTAGAAAAGATGGCCCTCTAATGAAAAAAACCAAATCACAAAATACTAAAAACCGAAAAAACCAAATCAAACTTTTGGTGCGGAGTTTAGTTTTAAAGAAGAGTACTCTACAAATATGTATTAACTTTTTCTTTTTTGTCTTTGAACTCTCAGGAAACTTTTCAAAATTTAAATTGGTGTCTTATATTTTCAATGCTTGCTTGAAATCTGAGAAATAATTACTTGGTAGTGCAATTTTGAAGTTCAATCTTATTTTACAAATTGTAAAGAAAATGTATTAGCTAATTCATTTTCTTCTATCGACAATTTCTCTTTGTCCAATTCAAAAGTTTGTTTGTTTTGTTTTATTCCTCATATCGCCCTAATATTACATTTCTTTATTTTAACTTTGCGATTTTGATTATCTAAGTATTTTGAGGAACTTAGCGGACAATGTTCATGGCAATGCTTTTCAGGTTAGTAGCTAAATTTGGAGTAAGTTTTTGCATCCGTTCTTTATGTCCTAAAGCTTTAAATCATTGATGACCATGTTACATAGTAATTACATCTTATCTGGTCAGTCCTATTCAATTGCGGATTGAAGTTGTTTTCTTTGATTCTTGATTTTTACATTTGCGTTTGAAGTGGAAGTGATAAATTGATTAATTTACTATAAGTTTTAGTCGGTGCTTTTCCAAATTTGTTTTAGGTGTTTAATAGCTTTTTATTTAAGCTTTAATCCATCGTAGGGCTGTAAACGAACTGAACGTTCAGTGAACATTTCATGAACCGTTCGGCAAAAAATTCGTTTACGTTCGTTTATTTATTAAATGAACGAACATGAACAATATTTTATGTTCGTTTAGTTAAATGAATGAACATGAACGAAAGTCGCGTCCGTTCATTTATGTTCGTGAACGTCCGATTATGCATTCGTTTATGTTCATTTATTTATTTATGTTCGTATATCATATCTTTTAATTGTATAATTATAAAATTGGTTTGTTTAAAAAAACAACACTTATAAAACAATATATTGTTCATAATTTAATAAAGTTTATGTTTGTTTTCTATTTTCATTTAAGTTCGATCGCTTATGTTCGTTTAACGTTCGTTTAATGTCTTAATGAACGAACATAAACGAACATGAACAAATCATTTTCTTAATACACGAACATGAACAAGAAAAGTCGTTCGTTTAAGCGTTCGTGTCCGTTTATTTGTTCGGTTAAAATTAAATGAACGAACATTAACAAGGCTCCGTTCGTATTCGTCCGGTTCGTCTACAGCCCTAATCCATCGTATTTGGCTTTTTAGAGTAAATAAGCCTTTAAGCTTAAGCTTACCCCAAACACCCTTTTTCGGGATAGTGATGTTTAGTATGTATTGGGTCAGATTTTGACCCAATTGTCTCTGACAAGTATTTAAACATAAAATAGCATTATGATCTCTAATAAGGATCAGAGAGTAAGTCACTCTCTGATGTATCAGAAAGTGATTCACTCTATGATAACAATCAAAGAGTAAGTCACTCCGTGATATATCAGAGGGTAATACTACTCTCTGATGGTTATCAGATGGTGTAGCTCACTGATAAAAGAAATCAGTGAGCGTTGTATAAAGCTCAATCAGCAGTCAAGCTTCAGGGACATCGAAGACCAATTGAATAATCACTTTATAAATTGATGCAGTATCAGTGAGTAAAGTACAAAGAGCTACAAATAACACCAAAGTCACGGAGATCTATAAATGTCTCGTTGACTCTGAAGAGCAACTTAGTCTCTGGTGTTATTAGTTGTTTACAAAGAGCTACAAATAACACCAACGTCACCAAAGTCACGGAGATCTATAAATGTCTCGTTCACTTTATAAATTGATGCAGTATCAATGAGTAAAGTACAAAGAGCTACAAATAACATCAACTTTATAAATTGATGCAGTATCAGTGAGTAAACTATTTCTTGTAAATCTTTGATTCATTTATAAAAGATTTATAAACGTTGAAAAGTACAAATGGTGTTATTAGTTGTTTAAGTAGTGTTGAGTGAAGATGTTCTTATTCTTATTATTGTTCATCATTATCGTCATTTGCTCAAACCGCATGGACCAATAGCTATATATGTATCTTATTCTTCAGTTCACACCATTTTAGTACTTGAAATAAAGTTAGTTGAAATAGCTATAAATGTTTGATGGCATGCCTGCATTATGAAACTTTGAAGCCATTTTACCTATAAGCATGTTTTAATAATGTAATGTTAGGAGATTGCTAATTAAAGTGTATATTATTAGCTTAAACTTACACTATTTTTCATGTTCTGTAATATTTAAACATTTTCTTATATAACCTTTGACGCATACTTAAAATTACATTTTGGTTACACCGTTTACAACATTCCAATACAAGGTTAATTATGATTCCAATGTTCATAGACTATGCACAAAGCTATTTGTTTTTTGTTTTTTTATTATTAAATTGAATCTTGCGATTGAAAGTTTTGTTTTTGCTGGGTTTACAAGCTCTCTGATTTTTTAGTAAGAATTTTGTTACACAACCCGCACAAAGATGCTTAGTTTTGGTTACGGCATACCTTGTTTACACCACTCTGCCTTATTTATAATAAGGAGTTTACATATACTGTACTAATAGATAATAATACAATAAAGGGCAAATCGCATAAAAAGGGTACCAGACTTGCATGAATTCTGCAACCAAATTATTGTTTCGGGATTTTGAAATGGTTTGGGTTCTTGTAATGAGAACCGAACAGCAAATACCTAAACCTTTTACATGTCTTAAAATATAGTCTTAGCGGCTGTTTGATAAAACTGAATAATTTAGCGCTGAATGAATCTAAGCTTCTGAATGATTCAAATGTGCTGAGTGAACATGTTTCTGAATGCAAATAACTGTTTGATAAATTTTGAGTGTCTCTTCTGAATATGAAAAACTTACCATTTCAATATTTCATTTTAAATAGCATACGTATATAGTTTTAAAACCAACGAAAATATATACCACCTTGCCCACTTCAATACGGAGTATTTTATAATCTTTTATATAATAAAAGAATTACATCATTTTGGAGTGCTTTTGCAAAACCCTTCTCACTAAAAACAAAATTAGACCAATAGGAGAGCTCTATTTTGCCACGTAGGCGAAATCGAGCAATGTGATTGGTCAATAGAAAGTCAAAATTAAATTGATTTTGGTCAAACTTAATAAATTTGGTGGAGAAATTTGGTTAAGAAAAAAATGCATAAAAATATAGGTGTCAAATATATGAAAACAAAAACTTAAAAAAAGAGGAAGTAATTAATAAAACTTTAGTGGTTGAATTTTACATAAAATATATGGAGCTAAGTGTAAAATTACAAGTTTCATGTTTTTTTAATAACTTTAGAAAAAACACAAATAACCCCTTACACTTTATACCCCTTATACTTTATAATATGAACTTTGTTTAAAATGATATGAGTATTAATATTAGGTTCAGACTTTCATCTATTTAAATTACAAAATTTTGTAAATATGCGAATTTCTTTTAATATTGTTAGTTGTAGAATTTCATCCATTAGAATATTTTTTTAAATAAGGACTCATGTTATTCTATTTAAAATTTTAATTTATTCGTACACGGGTTTTAATATTAAATATGGCTAAATAATAAGTAACGGGAATATAAATATCAAATGGTAAGCACAAGTTACTGTGATATGAAAATAAATATATGCGATTCTACTTATAACAATGACTCATGAAATTGCTATTTAAAATATATATATGAATATCCATAAAAAAAACATTTTAAAAACTTTACGAAACATATTTTAACTTCATTAACGCTCATTATGTGCTACTATAAACTCGCACATTTTGTATAACATGATATTAATAGTTAAAGTTAAACAATAACATCAACATCAACCTCAGCATGTCTGCCAGTTAAAAACATTATACAAAGCAAATTATTAAGAAAAACCAACAACCACATGGGTTAGATAGTCATTGTTTAATTTAGAATGTGTTTTCTTTAAATTATATATAAAAAGATGCACGCATCACAATTCTTATTTGATAACAATCACCTTCTAAATCAAAAAAAGAAAAACTATGTAGGTGATAACCTAACTTTATTCATTGACGTGATATTTCATCAAAAAAAAATAAAAAAAATACACGTAATAGTTGGCCGTTGTAAAGGAATTAAAGTATGTGCATGAAAATTATTAAGCAAGCATATATAGTTTTTAATCAGGTTATTACGTCACTATACTGCGATAATGTTATTGAGTTGGTAATCACGGATGTGATATACCATTCTTCTATACTTATGATTTATGTGTTAACCTCTTTTTACTTCTTGATAGAATCTGAAAGAGACCTCAACAGAACTTTGGCTTATGCCTTATCTAGCTAATAGTTTTTAGTAACCTTTTTCTTATAGTTTAACTTTTTTGTTACACACACCAACTTTTAGTAACCTTTTTTTCATGATTTATTGAAAACTTATACACTTAATATTTCTGTTTTTACTATAAACACACTAAGCTATGATAGAATTAGTTGTGTGTTCAGAGGTTTTTTACTAAGCTTCTCAAAAAAGCTTATAGCTTTATCATAAGCTTATTCTGTTATAGTAATTGAATAAGCCAATAAGCACCTTTAATAAGCATAACCAAACACCCTTTAGTTCTAATCTGAAGTTTTCTTATTTGATGTTATAACTAACTTTGTTGTTATCCTCACTATAATGCAACATGTAAGTGGTTTTGCAGTTTTATGATCTTATCACACACACTAAAGTGCAATGCAATTTGTTGTGTGCGTTTTTAGAAGAGAATTAAGTATCAACACATGATTGTCATGGAAGGATTTTCTACGGCTGCTCAAAGTATGAATATATAATTAAGTTGAGTTACTGATTTAGATAATACATGAATTTATTTTAATGTACCAGAGATGTATTTTAGTGCCTATATGGGGAATTTTATGGTAGGAATTCTTAGCAGGTGTCTTTGAATAAGTTAATGAAACTTAGCAGGTGTTTGCTGTCATTAATAACACTATAGGTATCAACCAACGGTCCAATGGGTGTCTTTTACCTTGATGATCTTAGGCCAATTGTAAAGAAAGTTGCACTAAAGTTAAAGATCGGTAAGGATTGAAACAATCGTAAAAGACTTGCGAATGTACTCTTTGTCATTTTTTTTCATGCATTTATAATTTACTTATACAAGTAATTATAATTTCCTTACATAGTTCGGTCTCAGAGAAAAATTATTTTTATACTAATAGTTGGCCGTTGTAAAGGAATTAAAGTATGTGCATGAAAATTATTAAGCAAGCATATATAGTTTTTAATCAGGTTATTACGTCACTATACTGCGATAATGTTATTGAGTTGGTAATCACGGATGTGATATACCATTCTTCTATACTTATGATTTATGTGTTAATCTCTTTTTACTTCTTGATAGAATCTGAAAGAGACCTCAACAGAACTTTGGCTTATGTCTTATCTAGCTGATAGTTTTTAGTAACCTTTTTCTTATAGTTTAACTTTTTGTTACACACACCAACTTTTAGTAACCTTTTTTCATGATTTATTGAAAACTTCTACACTTAATATTTCTGTTTTTACTATAAACACTAAGCTATGATAGAATTAGTTGTCTGTTCAGAGGTTTTTTACTAAGCTTCTCAAAAAAGCTTATAGCTTTATCATAAACTTATTCTGTTATAGTAATTGAATAAGCCAATAATCACCTTTAATAAGCATAACCAAACACCCTTTAGTTCTAATCGGAAGTTTTCTTATTTGATGTTATAACTAACTTTGTTGTTATCCTCACTATAATGCAACATGTAAGTGGTTTTGCAGTTTTATGATCTTATCACACACACTAAAGTGCAATGCAATTTGTTGTGTGCGTTTTTAGAAGAGGATTAAGTATCAACACATGATTGTCATGGAAGGATTTTCTACGGCTGCTCAAAGTATGAATATATAATTAAGTTGAGTTACTGATTTAGATAATACATGAATTTATTTTAATGTACCAGAGATGTATTTTAATGCCTATATGGGGAATTTTATGGTAGGAATTCTTAGCAGGTGTCTTTGAATAAGTTAATGAAACTTAGCAGGTGTTTGCTGTCATTAATAACACTATAGGTATCAACCAACGGTCCAAAATATGGGTGTCTTTTACCTTGATGATCTTAGGCCAATTGTAAAGAAAGTTGCACTAAAGTTAAAGATCGGTAAGGATTCAAACAATCGTAAAAGACTTGCGAATGTACTCTTTGTCATTTTTTTTCATGAATTTATAATTTACTTATACAAGCAATTATAATTTCCTTACATAGTTCGGTCTCAGAGAAAAATTATTTTTATACATTAGACATAAACGTAAGATTAAATTTGAATTCTACCCATCAAATCTTTTTTTTGTTTTTCTTTATGTAATAATGAAGTTATAGTGTAAGCATCTATGTTAATTTGGTAATTTTAAGATCAAACATGAGAAGTAAATAGCACAAACTTATGAAAATGCAATTTTTCAAACAAAAAGGTACATTAGTAAACATGGTATGATGGTTATTTATAATCGAAGAAATGAATCAATCTTCAAAGCTATCTAAATAAGCTACATATTTTAACGAAAATATAAGTAAAAGAAATACCACAATTACAAAACATATTGTAAATTGCTTGAATAATAAAATATAATTTTTAATTCAAAAGTATTCTCTTAAAATAATAGTTAGATTATAACATATATACATATGATTTTTTTTAGTCCACCCAGTAAAACCAATTGAAGGATGTCAAGTGATTCATTTCTTAATCGATAATAATATATAATCAAAACGGAATTTTAAAAACCCTGTGCGTGCACAGGTATTATAACTAGTATATATATACAAAAGTATAAAGTATTTTAACATAAAATATTACTCGTAGTAATTGTTAATTGAGTACATCGAGGAGGAGACCACATAAAGACATGAAAAGAAGTATCAAGGGTATTTGATGGAATGTGTAGTCACTGAATGATTTTTCATGTCTTGTCAACCAAATCGCTAAGCGCCATTATTTGTGATTCAGTGACATATTATTTTCAACCAAACGCCCTGACTGATTAAGTTTTCACTATTCAATGCTTAATCATCTCATTAAGTGGTAATCAAACACACCCTTATTCTCCTATGGAAATAGTGGTATGTACCCATGTGTTGCTCGGGTATATCGCTTCTAATGTATTTATACACGGATAAACCTTGCTTATATGTTAGTGTTGCAAATATATAGTAATGCGTCAATTATAATCGCGATAATTAAGTTAACTTGTTTGGCTAACAAGCTAATGCACATCGTCTATTACAGCAATGACTTGTAGCTCGATATCTCCCAATTACCCACTTTATTTTGCATTAAAGTTGAAACTTGATTCTTAATTTTAAAAATAAGCTGCCTAGCTAGACCATCTTTAAGCAGAAACGAAATGTTTACCAAAATTTTTTTAAGTAAAAGGACTCATAAGAGACCCATATACCCCCAACGACAGTTTCATCAAACATTTTTTAAGGATTCCATGTTTGCATCGCCAGAGAAAAGTCAATTCTGGATTCAATCAATCATTGACAAAATATGTTGCTAAAAAACTTGTAAAGCCCAATTGATAAACCAAATCATGACCCAGATTTTAGAGTTCAAGCCATCTTTGGTCAGGACCAGGTAGATATGATCACCCCCAAAGACCAGACCAGACCAGATCCCCAAAGGGACCATTACTCCTGCACAGGTGAGAATCTATTGCACAGATATTAGATAATTGAAATAAAGTTTAAAACAGAACCCCTGACTATATGTTCAGCAAAAAAGATGCTAAAACAAAGAATCTATGCATGTCAACTTACAATGGTACTCTTTGGTAGTTTGATCCATTTTGATACTTTACACAAATTACTCCCCCCACCACGGGATACAAGAGAAACAACACATGGCACAACGACCCATGATATTTGATGTGTAAAGTAATTTTTGTGGTGTACAATACAACTCTAGTTTCTATTCCAAGGGACGGTATATCTAGCAAGTCTATTTTGAGTCTTTAGGATCTCTAGTACAAGTTAAAGACGTGCGTCAAACAAAGAAACTGTATATGTCTCTTAGGAAGAATGATCATAGATAAAAGTGGTCTTTGTGAGTAAGCGTGTTGAGCCCAACATGTGCCGAAAGTATCCTTGTGTAATTGTGTATACCAGATAATAGCCACAAGACCAAGAGTGGTATGCACACAAGGCACACAGCAATGAAACAAATTCCACTATGATATACAGTACAAGCCATTAGGACATGTTCATAAAGGAAAGACCAAATTACCAACTATGAAGTTTCTTCATGATACTGAGTCTTCTAATACTAAACCTACAACTTCTTTACGTGAAAGTACGTTATCAAACGCAACACTTTAAATCCATGTGCAACTATCTACTATCTAACTTCATACAGGTGTTGCTAAAATGTTTTACTCCTAACATCAATATCAGTGAAAATTTGTCACTGTCAGTTTGTATTGTATGACAAGATGTCCCACAGGTCACCCATTCGGAGTTGAAAATGAAAGATCAACTAAAAGTTTTTGTGACATGATATTACACCCACTCAGGTCTCAATACATACTAAAATACACAATATAATTCACAAACAGCATAGAGTTTCAAGCTTTTACAGTAAAATTTCAAGAATCCACTATTTATTTTCACTAGCAATAACACGACATATAATAGGAGGTAGATGTTCATTTAACAGAAGAATACACAAGTAAAAAAAAAATAGGACTTATCAAGTATACTTATTACCTATCACTTAACACATAACAGCAACCAACGCAAATAAAAAATTCATAGACAACATATAATTAACAACCCCAAATAAAAAATTTAAAACAAACTTTACTTCAAAACTTTCCCCCAAACTCACCTGTTAAGACTGTTGAGTTCTCCCCTGTTGTTGCTTTGTACTACTGTCTGAAGGAAGATAAGAACCCGATTCAGCGGTCACAGTTTGATATTGAGCAGTCGATTGAGGTGGCAACGGTTGAGCAGCGTAGTATACGTGCTGTCCTTGTGCAGGATCAGCAAATTCATACCCATAATTAGCTCCAGCACTAGACGCAGAAGATGCAACTGACTGAGACGGGTGATGCATCTGTGAATACCCGACATATTGAGGCTGAACCTGATGCTGACTAGAAGGAACCTGAACATACTGAGACCCACCAGAATTTGTCGTTCCATAAACACCCGCAGGTAACTCGCTTTTAGGAACAGTTTGAGTAGTCCTTGTGGTGGTATAACCAGAAGGCGGCACTTGACCATGTGCAAGAGGTGTATTAGCCCCAGACGACACCTCAGCATAACCCGTACCTTGCTGTTGCATTGGCATGTTATACCCCTGAGGCGCCTGTCTCACAGGCGCAGGCATATAATACACAAAATTCTGCTGATCAAGCGCCGGATGATGCGGATGATGCTGACTCTGAGACGGATACATCTGGTAATAAGACGCCATTGGAACCGCACCAGACGGATGATGCTGAATATACTGTGGCTGCGGAACAGCGGTATGAATAAACTGCGGCTGTTGCTGATGGTGCATCTGAGTATGCTGTGGATCAACTTGTGTATTCGACATGGACATTAAATAAGCAGAATCCGCCATTTGTTGCTGTTGTTGTTGTTGTTGCATCTGAATCCTAGCATTCTGATCACTCGCATTACTATTATTACTACTCAACTCACCAGTTCGATTAACGTTATTATTACTAGATTGAATCTGTACTAATGGATCCTGATATATCATAGTCGGTTTTTGCCTACTACCATCACTGCAATACATAACAATACAACAATCACATAACTTTAACTCACGCATCTCATCAAACAATGGGTAGGCACAATCTATACACACTATGAATAAACTAAAGCACAATAATATACCTTGAGACCGAATCAGGTGAAGCTAAATCAAACCCCATAGACGGCTTCTGCTGATACTGCTGCTGCTGCTGTTGTTGTTGCTGACTCTGCATCTGCTGAACCACCTGTACCGGAACCACCTTCTGATATCCATGTTGCGACCCCTGATCCGACCTCTCATCCTCAGACAAAACCCGATTCCCATACTCCACATTCACATTCCCCACAACCGGCACACCCGTAACAGCCACAGGAGGAGCATTATTACCCACATTCATATTCCCAAACTGCTCCTCAACAACCTTAACACCAACACCCTCCTCCACATGCACCCTAATAGGCGGCAAACTCGCCAACGAAGGCGAACTAGACGCCGATCCAAACGACGAAGTTCGTTCCAAATCCGGAACCGAATGCACATCCTGCCCACCACCCCCACCAACACCTTTCACATTAACATTACTATTGACCTTACTCAACACACCACCAGACTCCTTTTGCCTATCATTTACTTGACCCGACGACCCGCCCAAAACGTCGTCGTCTAGCCCTAACAAACAATTAACAGAAGATGTATCCGAAAAACCCGAAGTGGTCCCATTAAGCGCATTCAAAAACCAATCCTCAGACTTCGTACTATTCTCCAACAAGGATCCAATAGACGTAACAGACTCCGGTTTAACCGGGAACAAAAACAATCTCAACCGTGACGACTTGCTGACGTCAGCGTTCAACCTCTCATACTCATCAATCATATTCTCCAGATCCTCATCGGTAGTAACCGAGATCAACGAGTCCAGATCTTCGGAAGGAAGCTGGTATTTAAGAGTAAAGGGAGGTAAGGAGACTGATTGGGATGAGGCTAAGGAGGAGGAGGATTGGGATTTGATTAGGGTTTTGGTTAGGCGGTGGGTGAGGTCAACGAGGGAGGTGTGGCGGTCAACGACTACGATGCGGGTGTCTCCGCCGATGTAGCATAAGGATTTGTCGTGGGGGCGAGGGACTATGTGGCCGCCGTAAGAGCACATGAGACGGAGCTTTTGGGNGGTTTTTATATAATGTGAAAATGTAGACTACAGGATAAAGGTCAAATGGTTAGCTGTTTACTGCTTTTTATTTGTTGCTGTCATTTTGTGTTTTTTATTTTGTTTCTTTTATCGAAAATGATATTTTACTGGAACTTTTGGGACGCGTTAAACTCAGGGCGCGGGGCAGTAGCCGCTAATATAAGGCGGAATTATGTACGTATCGAATAAAATTTGTATATTGCATTTTTTTTTTTTTTTTAATCTAAGTTTTCAATAATAATGTTTAAACGTGTTTCGGTTAAATATGCAAAGAGATGCAAATGAAGAAGAGAGATATATATGTAATTGCCTCATATTATTATTATCGTCAACTTATGCGTGTTATGTGTTCTGTTTTGTATGGAACAGGAGAAAAGAGATGGGGAAGAAAAAAATGAAGGGGCAACAAATTTTATTCTCTTCTTTTTTTCTAATCCTTTCATAAATGGGAGAAAGATTTAATAGTAAAAAAAACTCAAAGCTTCATTCCACTTCCTTCATTTTCTTTTCTTTTTTTCTCTTAAAAAAATCTTGAAAACACAAACTTTTTAAAATTTCTTCCTTTTCTTTTCCTTTCTCTTTTAAAAACACAGTGTAGTGTTATGTTAGGTTTTCAATCAACTACCAACATCATTATTAATTAAGTATTCTAAGACCACCAAGTTTACCACCTAAATATATCACACTTAAACACAAATATATCTTACAATATATTGATACATACGCTTTACTGCCAAAAATATGTAGTCTACACCATCAAGTTCTCAAAGATTTAAGAGGACAACGCATCAAGTAGGGTTGTTGTGTTGGGGCTCATGCGTAGAAGAAAGGAGGATGCGTCTCCTTACCTTAGTGCATCTTCAATGTCAAATTTTTCTTAACCTTCTTTTAACCTTACATCTTTAATTTTAATAACTAATTCTTCTCTAACATTTTCATATAATAACTCATTACTCCATTGCATTAATCTTTTTTCAAGTATTTTTTTAATCTTGACATATTAACATCGGTGTTACTTGAATACAAATTATAAAAAGTTTTTGTTAAACTTGTTAACATCGGTTATATTCGTAAGTTGTTATTATTAACATACAAACAAATTATGCATGTCTGAATATCTTAAATGTAACTCATAGGGTTACGTTTAGCATTTATTTAAGATTGAAATTCTAAGTAACTAATTTACAAAACTTGAGTTCACTAGCACACATAATCAAGCTAAGTAGAGTTATCTTTGAAAAAAACTTGATAACTAAAATTTGTTTGCATTAAACATCGATGTTACTTGAATACAACTTATTTATCATCTTGGTACATTATCAATCTTTCCTCTCCTTTACACTATCATCTTAATATAAGGCGGAATTATGTACGTATCGAATAAAATTTGTATATTGCATTTTTTTCTTTTTTTTTTTTTAAATCTAAGTTTTCAATAATAATGTTTAAACATGTTTTCGTTAACAAAAATGATAGATGGTTTAACCGTGGACCTACCGCATTAATAACTTGTACATTTGATAAATGTATAAGTTATTAATGCGGTAGGTCCACGGTTAGGCCTATTTATTAGGTCCATGTATCACATCTCTTTGGTTAAATATGCAAAGAGATGCAAATGAAGAAAAGAGATATATATGTAATTCCCTCGTATTGTTATTATCGTCAGCTTACGTGTGTTATGTTTTGTATGGGAACAGAAGAAAAGAGATAGGGGAGAAAAAAATGAAGGGGCATCAAATTTTATTCTCTTCTTTTTTTCTAATCCTTTCAAAATGGGAGAAAGATTTTAGAGTAAAAAAAAAAAAACTCAAATCTTCATTCCACTTCCTTCATTTTCTTTTCCTTTTTTCTCTTAAAAAAATCTTGAAAACACAAACTTTTTAAAATTTCTTCCTTTTCTTTTTCTTTCTCTTGTATATAAATCTTAAAAACACAGTGTAGTGTTATGTTAGGTTTTCAATCAACTACCAACATCATTATTAATTAAGTATTCTAAAACCACCAAGTTTACCACCTAAATATATCACACTTAAACACAAATATATCTTACAATATATTGATACATACGCTTTACTGCCAAAAATATGTAGTCTACACCATCAAGTTCTCAAAGATTTTAGAGGACAACGCATCAAGTGGGGTTGTTGTGTTGGGGTGCGTAGAAGAAAAGAGGATGCGTCTCCTTACCTTAGAGCATCCTCAATGCTATAAATCCTTCACACATCTTCAATATCAAATTTTTCTTAACCTTCTTTTAACCTTACATCTTTAATTTTAATAACTAATTCTTCTCTAACATTTTCATATAATAACTCATTACTCCATTGCATTAATCTTTTTTCAAGTATTTTTTTTAATCTTGACATATTAACATTGGTGTTACTTGAATACAAATTATAAAAAGTTTTTGTTAAACTTGTTAACATCGGTTATATTCGTAAGTTGTTATTATAACATACAAACAAATTATGCATGTCTGAATATCTTAAATGTAACTCATAGGGTTACGTTTAGCATTTATTTAAGATTTTTGAAATTCTAAGTAACTAATTTACAAAACTTGAGTTCACTAGCACACATAATCAAGCTAAGTAGAGTTATCTTTGAAAAAAACCTGATAACTAAAATTTGTTTGCATTAAACATCGATGTTACTTGAATACAACTTATTTATCATCTTGGTACATTATCAATCTTTCCTCTCCTTTACACTATCATCTTAATTAAATGTTGATTACTACGAGAAACTACCGTTTATCGCTAAAAACTATTGTTCAACATCAATAGATGGTAAGTGTTCCTCTAAAAAGTACTCAAACCTATCGTTTTACACGGTATCATGCTTTAGTTCATAAAAAACATATTAAAAGGGGCAAAGGCCATAAATAACTAATCTACTTATCTAAATGCACTAATATTACTAGTGGACTTTCGATAAGTAGATTAGTCACCCACTGCCACATCATNGAGAGAAGGATAGGCATTCACCATTCACTTTGCGCTGTCGCCTGCGGCACAAACGGCGCTGCATGTAACAGTATGTGACAACCAACCCTTCATTGCTTCCCAATCAAGCCAGCATCCCTGAAGTGCAACTTACTCCATTCAACATATTAAGCATGGCTCTTCTAAACCGCCTAAACCCATCGAACAGGTCATATATGCGTTTTAGTTTGGCATAACTGTTGGACAACCACATAACATAACCAGTAACTAAATTAGAGGATAAGAAAACAAAACCCTAAATCGAATTAAGCAAAAGCCGTACAACTCAATTACACAAAAAAACTAAAGACCCTAAATCAGAGGTTGTAAGGTTGGAGAAACGGCCCACAATCGAAGACAATAACATAAACCCGCATAAGGTCAAGTTACGCCAAACTACTAAGAACCCTAATCTATTAAATTCTTTAAACAAACAGCATAACCTTTGATTAACCCTAAAAGAAAAAGCACTTGTGCATTTAAAGAGTTCTGATCTCGTTTAAAATGAACGGCCGGATATCGTCTTTATAGCAGATCATCCGTGGTGTGGGTCTGTGGTGGCGTTGTGCCCATGCCAGGGGCGGTATCGAACGGTGGGTGGAATATTTGGGTTCTTCCTACTTTTCTTTTTTTTTTTTTTTTTTTTTTTTTTTTTTTTTTTTCTTTTTTTTTTTATTATGTACGATCACGATGCTACTTTGGTGGGCCCGTTTAAGTTCTTGCAAAGATCAGCCCCGCTTTTTAAAGTTTGTTGTTTCATCACGACTTTTTCCATTCTACACGAATTTTGTCAATTTTGACCAAATTGAGAGTTCAATTTTGATTTTTCATAGCCCAATCAAGTCGCAACGATTTTGCACGCATGTCAGTTCTTCAAGCATCCGTGATATGGTCCAAATTTTTTTTCTCATAAGATTCGTTTGTGTTAACAAAATCCGAAATGATGTAATTCTTTTATCTATCAGTACAAGATACTGGCATCAAACCGTCGCGTTCTGTGATAGTGAACTCCTGGCACCATTTTCTCTTTAGCCTGCTACATGGCCCGGTCCCATGGTGCCGCCCAATCCAATATTTCGTTAGTATGATGCACGATGAGGGGCCACCGCCTCATAGACTCTTCTTTTTGGAACAAGTCTCCAACACAAAGATACTCACACAAATTCATACAAATCTCACAAAGAAGATGCGGGGAAGATCAAAGCTAGAAAGAGGGCATGTCAAGACGGTGCGCTCTCATCAATCCACCAGCGTTCGAAATCTGTTTTGATAATCGGAGTTTTCTTCGTTAGTATCCTGGGTGAAATTGAATATTGCAAAGTAGCTTATGCTGGGTATCGCGCTTTACGTTTTATTTGATTTGGTTTGAATGAAGGGTTTGAATTTGGTTGTTTTGTTAGGGAGTGTTTGGATGAACTTATTAGCACTTGAAATTAGGGTTTGATTGTGTTTTTGTTTTTATGAATTGGGTGTTTTGAAATTTAGTATTATGTTCATTTGGGTATGATTCAATTGGTATGCCTTAATTTAGGATTACGGCACTTGAAAAAAGTTTTCAATTTTTAAGATTTTAAAGAAACCTCATAAGCTTAGTCTTTTTTTTTATTATTTTTTATTTTTTTATTTTTTATTATTTTTTTCTTTTTGCCATATGAGGTTGGTTAGTGATTGCTTTTCGAGAAATGCTTCTCGAATGTGAAGGGTATATAACCGAGCAACAAGGAAAGTGGAGACATTTTACTGTACTGAGACATATGGGTAGGTCGGGTAGTGTCTTGCTTCGTTGCAAGGTTGCTTACGATCGAGTTATGTACTTGACTGAACAGGCGTGTGTAATTTTGTAGCTAAAATATTTTATTGTTTGAGTTAAATCGTCATATTTCCTGGTGACAGTCGTTTGAAAGGGTCACAGCAGACCCTTCTTCGTTTCCATCTGTTGAGCGTCTTTGTTGGACTTACCTTTTCGGTGTTTGTTTATGGTGTATCAGTTTTTTTATGAAGCACGGAGTAGGTTGTTTAATTAGGTGATAAATTGATTTTTTTCTTGCTGCTACATCAAATTTTTTTTTCTCTTTGCAAGTTTTAAAGTATTGTCATTGTTTAAGTGTTTTGTTGCTATACCTAGGCTGATGTATTGACCATATAAAAATCGTTAAATAAGCTTAAACAAACACCCTCAGAAGCATTTATCTTTGAAAATTGTTGCTCTCATTTTAGATGCGACATCACCAACGGAAGTGTGGCCCAGCACATTACATGAAAATAATAAACGGCTCCGCTTGGTCAACCAAGGTAATCTGATTGCCTGCGTCAATTCCCGTTTAAATTCCGGAATACCATATACTAACTTTATGGTTGTTGTTGCTTTTTTAGGCACACCTCACAAACAGTAACAGTTTCGACCAATTTAGATGAAAATGATTGGCCTGCAACTTCAGTCACTTGAGGTATTCGATACTTAAGGAACGTCAGCGACTGAGACATCGTAAATTGGTCCGCGGGCATCGCGATAAGTCCTTTGTCCTACTACGGGTGCCGCGACAACCTTTACCAAGTCCGGCTCTCTTCTCACCTTCCCTAGAGCCTATTGAAGAAAAATCTGAGGCTCACTCGCTGCCCTGGCGGCTTCCTTACCCCCGCTGTGAAATGAAGTAAAAGACAAAGGCTTTGCTCTTCGCGAATGGCACAGATGAGGTTTTAAAATTGTTTCATTTTGTAATCATCTATAGTTAGGTTCTTTGGGTTTTATAATATATGCTTATTTATTATAATATTTTTGTTCGGTCGGACTAATGAAACGTAGTTGGGTTACTACAGGCCACGGGACGTCCAATTGCTGTCAAGAACATTGATCAGGATGAGGATGATTTGAGTAGGCGTCTTGACCTTAGAAAGCAAATAACAGGGGAACCCAATAAGCCTTGAAACGCACGTTTAGTTCTCACACGCTATGTTTTTCTCCCATGATTTTACTTTTTACAGCAGAACTAGAACCCAAACCAGGTAAGTGAGGATACTTTCTTTCAAATACATATAATCAGATTAGTATATGGCCTTTAATTGTTGTTTCAAATAATTTCACAGTCTCAAATACAACGACAAAAAGACCTGCCAGGCCGCAACGCGGCCGACCGTCGCCATACTCGTTTAGTTATATTTTGACCAAACTAACATTCATTTCCCAAGGCCAGTTTATACATTTGGAGCATACATCCTAAACTATATATTTGCTGGAAGCAGTACTCATACCCCACAGAAAAACATGTTGATAACTTCATACGATTATGCCAAATAACCTTTGATGTATTAGAATTATTAATTATGTCGGATCATGTGACTTATTGAGTTTAATATTGAAATTAAATTTATGCTAGATCATGTGATTTAATTTATTGATTTAAATATTCGTGTATTTATTAGTAAATCTTAGTCCACACTATGTATGATCTGTTAAGACCGAGCCAACCCTAATTTTTTTTTTTTTTTTTTTTTTTACAACAAAAAATTATATTAAAAAATGTTCGAAATACAAGATAACTATTGGTTCCAAAAATGCCAATTAAACTGAAAGGATAGAAACTATATCATTATTACATAGTACATGAGATAAATACCTGTCCTAACGAAAAAAGAAACTAGACCGAAGGATATAAATACATGAGCCAACCTTACTTATTTTGATATTATATATGTGAGTTTGGTATATGACTTCTACAAAACAGCTTTCGGTCGACTCGTATCAGTTATTTGTGTTACGTTAGTTAAATACTTGCACACCAAAATCAAAAATAAAATAAAAAAATAGTCATAAGTAGTGTAAGATCCGATAATTCAAAACACGTAATAATGATACTAATAATGATAATGATAATAATAATAATAATAATAATAATAATAATAATAATAATGTTGCTTATAAACACTTTATTCGTTTCAGAATGCAAAAATAAAAGGGAAAACAATATTCACCGTTATATTTCACCTTTATGCAACAGGAATCTCGCATCATGTTTCGGCTGAGGCATCTCTCATTATTCTATTGTTTATATTTTTGTACTCTACGTATGTTTTACCTTAAAAAACATTTTTTTTTTTTTTTTTTTTTTAATTATTACGAGCAATTAACTTGTGAAAATTAAACGCCTTTTAGAAATTTGCATCATTTTTCTTGACATTTAAAGTCGACTTTAAGTGATTATGGGCTTTTTGCTTAAAATGAGTTTAACTCGAAACCTTGTTTGACATGTTTGTAATTTGGAAATGTTATATCGAATCAAATACAAACATCTAAATCATACGTTTGTCTTTCTGCTTTATTATTATTTTTCTTTCTAAAAGGTAGTAAATCATATTGCATTCGGTTATTATACTGATTATTAAGAGCACCCGGTGTGGAGGAACTCGTAGCTCGCCGTTCCACGTGGCAAACTCCTCACATCTCGCCACCATACCGGGGTGCCTCCTCGTGTCTCGCGAAAATGGAGTTCCTCACCTGCACGGCGAGGCAAATTACTGACAAAAGAGACGTTGTGATGGGCCCAGTTGTGAGAAACGGTTTTATTTTTCTCTTCTTTGTTCGTTTTTTAATTTTTCAAGTGTGTGTTTGTGTGTTTTTAGTGAGAAAAAGATGGAGATGATGATGATTGATATACACACAACTGTGTGTGTTTGTGTGTTTTTGGTGAAAAAAATTAAGTGTGTGTAACTGTCTGTGTAGTAGGTGGAATGAAGATGATAACGTTTTTTTTTTTTTTTAGTAAAGAAATTGGGTACAGCGGGTGGAAATTTTAAAGAAACTGTGTGTTTGTGTGGTTTTGGTGAATAAAATGAATTTTATGTATTTTACTTAAAAAAAAAATAAAAAAAAAAATAAAATAAAATAAAAAATTGTAAGTGTTGGAGCCCGAATGAGTAAATTGTAGTTAGTTGTGAGTGAGGGGGTTGTAAGGGGAGGTTTGTTAAGATGATGTGGCACCACGTAAGGCCCGAATGAAGAGGTTGAGCTCCATAACTTGCCCTCTAAGTATGTCTAGTAAATATGGTATGTTTGTTTTCCCAAAACAGTTATACTCAAATATTGTACAGTAGTAGCAAACTAGCAACCAAGGTTTCTGCTATATGAACGCCAAGGTGAAAATAACAAAGATACAAGTCCAATTTCTACATTTTACGGTTTTCCAAAACTTACACTACTAAAGATAACAAATTGCAATTAACGTTGTAATACATTTTGTCGAAGTAAACTCTAAGACTAGTCAGTAAACTCGGTGTCACTTGGTAAATTTCGTGTCAATATTATATTACATGCCATTCTCGGTCCACATTTTGCCTACTTGATTATATCTATGAAAGTTGCATGACTACCTAAAGAAACTTGTGTTTTTTAAGTTACATCCAAAAAGTGCACTATGTTGTATGATTTCTATTTTCTTGATACAAAATACTGTGGACTCTCTTCAATACCATGTGGGTTCACAGTCACACATGAGAATTGACATGGTCAAGATTCAGGCTCTTGCATGGTTAAATTGGGTTACCAAATGTATTTTCTCCATTACAAATAAGGAAAGTTGAATTCATGAGAAAGACAATTCAGCTAGAAAGTAAATACTTGATGTGAGCTGTGTACAAGTGTTAAAAATAGACAACTAACATACATGAAATGTCTTATCTATTTGCATAGAAATGTATCAATTTGGATTATATGTTAACTTATTACAGTTGCTTTGCTTGGGCCATTTTCAAGAAGTGCAATTTGTGTGGTTTATGTGAGTGAGAGCTTTACATAATACTCGTGGATTAGTGATAAAATAATCAAATTCGACACTAAATCTTCTCATTACCAAAATCTACACTATGTGCAGATGCACAAACCCATCTGCACATATAGTGATTAAAAATAAATAAATAAATAAATAAAATGTTGTTTGCCTTTTGTTAATGGTCCCTTATTTTAAACATGCTGGTTGAATCACATTTATTTTAAACAAAAAAGAAGGAAAGAATACTGCAAATATAAAAAAGTGACCTAAACTTTAAAGGTTGTTTGGTAAATTTGATAATTTGTTTGACTTATCCTACAAGTTTGTTTAAAATTATGAAACTAATATATGACGGTTTGTTTTGCCTATAAATAAAGATTAATAGCTTTAGAATTCTTTGTAAATTATAATTTGGTATCTTTGGAATTACAATTTGGTAAATTTAAATTAGAATTTTGTTTTGTAAATTATAATTTGGTATCTTTGGAATTATAATTTGGTAAATTTAAATTAGAATTTTGTGTTTGATACCCTTGACACTGTTTTGTATTTGATTTTGGTAATTTTAATAAAGTTTCCGCTTCGTTTGTTTGATTTGTTATTTTGTTTCGTACTTTAAATTACCAACAAGTGGTATCCGAGCTAGATTCATTTAGGTTGAAAAAAAAAAAAGGAAAAAAAAAAAAAAAAAAAAAAAAAAAAAAAAAAATCGTTTAGAGTTTTGGAAGTCCGATTGACAGTTGCCGCGTCGAATATAGTATGGTTTTGTTGGTTTCGTTTGTCTATTGAACTCTTGTTGAATTTGGGCCTTGCTCTTTTATTGAGCTTTTGAATATTTTTGGTAGACGTTTTGTTTTTGGGATCGCATCATGCTTTTTGCATTAGTGAAGAACTGAAGACGACCTTTATCAAATATTTTGGGATTAGGTGTCATGCACTTTGGTAATTGTAGTTGAATTGGATCGTAATTTTTATTGTAATAAGTGGGTTATTAAAATTATTATTAGTATCATATTTTGGGCGTTTGATTTTAAGAATCCGTTCGTCAAGTTATTTATTAACTTGAATTTGGTTAATACATGAATAATAAGTTTGAAGTTGGACCGTAATTCTTATTACATAAGTGGGTCATTAGAATTTAAATTTGGTATTTGGAATTTGAAAATTGATTTGGTGTTTAAAGACTTAACTATTATCAGGTCGTTTGGAATTTGTTCGATCGTTGGGAATTTGTTAGTTTGAAATATTTGGATCTTCATTCGTCGGGCTTTTGAAGTTCGTTGCATAAATTTGATTGTATTTGTTGAAGATCGTTTGAACCGATTTGTTTGTTTGGTTAACCTTTTTGAATTTATCGGCTAATGTTTGATTGTTCGTTTTGAAGTTATCGACGTTTGTTTTGGATTGCTTTTGGGAATCAATCATTTGATTTGAACTTGGCTAGTATCGCTCGTGAATTTTGAATTTGATTTGAAGCAGGTGGAGGAGTTTAAGTCAACTTAAACTTTAAGGGTTGTTTGGTAAATTTGATAATTTGTTTAACTTATCCTACAAGTTTGTTTAGAATTAGAAAACTAATATATGACGGTTAGCAAGGGCGGACCTTTTAAGGGGGAGGGGAGGGTCCCGGCCTCCCAAAAGTTGCAACGACTAGTGTAAATTTTATAAGTTTTATTGGTAATTTAGTTGATAATACAAACAAATCTACGATTTGACCCTCCAAAAATAAATTCGGCCCCCCAAAAATAAATGTTCAAGTTCCGCAATTGACGGTTAGTTTTGCCTATAAATAGAGATTAGAGTTGCGATCCCTTAGAAAGGGATCAAAATTAAAAAGCCTAAAAAGTTTTCTAGCCAATAAGCTATTGCCATGTGTCCCCCACCCACTCCCTCTTTTTTTTCTTTAATATTTTCTATTAGAGGGCATTTTGGTCATTTGACCATTTTTTTCTTTTCCACCTCAATTTTCAAACGCATATATCTCTTAAACGACAAACTTTTAGAAAAAACCGATTTCACCATAATTTTTAAAATTTGATTCTCTTTAATTTGGTATAAATCTTTTTAATTTTTTCGAAACTTTTTTTTTGACATATTAATTGGGTTATGATTTTCTTGAAAATTTTAGCATTTTTGGCATTTTCGGCTCTAATTTTGTCTAATTTAAAGGCCGAATTTTGCAAAACTTAAAACACAAAAGTTGTAGCTTCTTGGCCATTCTTCACCCAGAAATTTGAATCACTCAAATCCGATATGATATGAGTGAGATATCGCGCGTTAAAGATGACGTCTTAGTCATTTAGTGCACACAAAGTGTTTGATAAAATGCCTAAAAGATGTTTCAATAATGTTTAAACATGTTTTGGTTAAATATGCAAAGAGATGCAAATGAAGAAAAGAGATATATATGTAATTGCCTCATATTATTATTATCGTCAACTTACGTGTGTTGTGTTTTGTATGGGAACAGAAGAAAAGAGATGGGGAAGAAAAAAATGAAGGGGCATCAAATTTTAGTCTCTTCTTTTTTTTCTAATCCTTTTAAAAAGAGAGTTGATTCGCACATAATTTTTTTCATTATTTCACCATTTGTACAAAACTGTAATGCACAGTGAGCACACAGTACAACACTATGATGCACTGAGTGTGGTGAAATAATAAAAAAAATTGTGCGCGAATCACCTCCCTTTCAAAAATGGGAGAAAGATTTTAGAGTAAAAAAAACTCAAATCTTCATTCCACTTCCTCATTTTCTTTTCCTTTTTTCTCTTAAAAAAATCTTGAGAACACAAACTTTTTAAAATTTCTTTCTTTTCTTTTCCTTTCTCTTGTATATAAATCTTAAAAACACAGTGTAGTGTTATGTTAGGTTTTCAATCAACTACCAACATCATTATTAATTAAGTATTCTAATATCACCAAGTTTACCACCTAAATATATCACACTTAAACACAAAAATATCTTACAATATATTGATACATACGCTTTACTGCCAAAAATATGTAGTCTACACCATCAAGTTCTCAAAGATTTAAGAGGATAATGCATCAAGTGGGGTTGTTGTATTGGGGCTCATGCGTAGAAGACAGGAGGATGCGTCTCCTTACCTTAGAGCATCCTCAATGCTATACATCCTTCATATATCTTCAATATCAAATTTTTCTTAACCTTCTTTTAACCTTACATCTTTAATTTTAATAACTAATTCTTCTCTAACATTTTCATATAATAACTCATTACTCCATTGCATTAATTTTTTTTCAAGTATTTTTTAATCTTGACATATTAACATCGGTGTTACTATAAGACAAATTATAAAAAGTTTTTCTTAAACTTGTTAACATCGGTTATATTCGTAAGTTGTTATTATCAACATACAAACAAATTATGCATGTCTGAATATCTTAAATGTAACTCATAGGGTTACGTTTAGCATTTATTTAAGATTTTTAAAATTCTAAGTAACTAATTTTCAGAACTTGAGTTCACTAGCACACATAATCAGGCTAAGTAGAGTTATCTTTGAAAAAAACATGATAACTAAAATTTGTTTGCATTAAACGTCGATGTTACTTGACTACAACTTAATTATCATCTTGGTACATTATCAATCTTTCCTCTCCTTTACACTATCATCTTAATTAAATGTTGATTACTACGAGAAACTACCGTTTATCGCTAAAAACTATTGTTCAACATCAGTAGATGGTAAGTGTTCCTCTAAAAAGTACTCAAACCTATCGTTTTGCACGGTATCATGCTTTAGTTCATAAAAAACATATTAAAAGGGGCAAAGGCCATAAATAACTAATCTACTTATCTAAATGTACTAATATTACTAGTGGACTCTCGATAAGTAGATTAGTCACTCACTGCCACGTCATCATAACCAAACTTTAACCAAGGGGTGGTATGGTTAACGAGGTTAAAGGGGAGGGGAGTAAAGTGATTTTTTTTTTTTTTTTTTTTTTTCAAGTTAGCCTTTAATGCGAGGTTAAAGGGTTAACTGGCCACGTTAACGAGAGTTTAACCAAAGGAGGCGGTATGGTTAACGAGGTTTTAACCATTAAATGTTAAACTTTAACCATGAAATTTGGTTACCTTACCGAATGCTCTTATAGTATTAAAAAAAGCTTGACTATATTCACAAGCTCATTTTCTTTGAAATGAACTAAAAGCACATACTGCGTTGGCCTTTATGGGAATATTTAGAGTAAATTTTTTAATCACATTAATTAATTTAGTGGTTGTTCTTTTAATAAGTATAAAATAACGATAATTTTTACTTTAACTTTATTAAGATTATCTAAGCATAAAGTTATCAAATAATGATTAGGATGTAACGTTGGGCGTTTATTGTTTAGCAGTCACGTCCTTGAAATTTTAGATTACCACATTGTTCCTTTTATTTAACTCATGTCAGTGTTTTAATATGACACTCCAAATAATTCTAGGTAAGGTGATTTTAAAAATCGTACACGTCAACTTCACCATATATATGTATGGATAAGTTGGAAGTTGCAACGAAGTTTATATGTAATAGTTTAATTAATAAAATCCAATATAGGGATCAACGTTCAAATAGAATCAAATATCAACAATAACTTTATCCATAATCAAAGCACGTCATACGCTCATTGACGAAAAGATTAAAGTTTATAGATTATAAAAGTGAGGCATACGTAGATAAAAAAAATAAAATAAAATAAATAAATAAATAAATAAATAAATAAATAAATAAATAATTGTGTTCTCATAAGCAAGTATGTACAACAGATTGTAGTATAAGATACCAAAACTTAGTCAAACTCAACTACTTCGCTTGTATGTTTCCACGTATCATATATGCTTTTAAAAAATATATTTTTTTGTTATATAAAAAATAAATAAATAAATAAATAAAAAACAAAAAAGCAAAAAAAAAAAAAAAAAAAAAAAAAAAAAAAAAAAAAAAAAAAAAAAAAAAAAAAAAAAAAAAAAAAAAACTTCAAAAGTTACATGATAATAAGAGAGAAAAACTACATCATTTTAATTGGATAATTTGATGTTAAAAAAATACCACATTTTCTTTATCGGGATTTGGACGTACAATAGCAACATACTTTCCAAAGTGTTCCATTCTAATACGCGTACTTTTTTTTGTCCCACTCAATGTAGCGAACTTTCAACTTTTGTACCAGTCTACCCCGTGGAACTTGTTTTACCGGCTAACCTAGAACTTTTTACATAAAGCTTCTGCCACATTGGATTTCCACTAAATCCATTATAAAACCTCACCATCCCTTTTCTTCCCCAATTTTTTCCCTCCATAAATCTAAACCCTAACCCTAAATCAATTAAAGTTATCATGTCTTCATCCCATCACCACCTAGCCGTCCACCTCACTTCTCCCTTTTTCCGTTCATAATCCAAGCATATTTTCTCTTGGCCTCATCAAGGGAAAATATCCTTTGGGACAACAAATGGAACCAGGGGATTCTTGACTGTGTGCCTGATGCCTTTATAAATGCATTTACCACGTTGGTAAAGTCCATAGTAAATGCTCCTGTTTCTAGTCTCCCACAAATGTTCAGGTTTTTACCTATCACGAACCCATCTCATCCGAATCTGAAACGTGTCCAGGATTCAATTCAAGCAAAACTGATGAACGAGACCATTGTTCCATGCGAGTCGTTCACTAGTGAGAAGTTGTTCCGCAAACCCCATGAGGTTTATAAGCTGCTTCCTTCATTTAGGAGCATACTCAATGCTGCAAAGAGTCAACACGTGAGTTTCAGTACTAATATTGTATCTCAAGGAGCTTATTTTCTCACTTCTTCATTAGATGAAATAGAGTACCATTCCATTCTTAATTTTTTAAGAATCAGA
>LBNU01007534.1:95988-126912 GCA_014162995.1 Artemisia annua
TTTATCTTTGAAAATTGTTGCTCTCATTTTAGATGCGACATCACCAACGGAAGTGTGGCCCAGCACATTACATGAAAATAATAAACGGCTCCGCTTGGTCAACCAAGGTAATCTGATTGCCTGCGTCAATTCCCGTTTCAAATTCCGGAATACCATATACTAACTTTATGGTTGTTGTTGCTTTTTTAGGCACACCTCACAAACAGTAACAGTTTCGACCAATTTAGATGAAAATGATTGGCCTGCAACTTCAGTCACTTGAGGTATTCGATACTTAAGGAACGTCAGCGACTGAGACATCGTAAATTGGTCCGCGGGCATCGCGATAAGTCCTTTGTCCTACTACGGGTGCCGCGACAACCTTTACCAAGTCTGGCTCTCTTCTCACCTCCTCTAGAGCCTATTGAAGAAAAATCTGAGGCTCACTCGCTGCCTTGGCGGCTTCCTTACCCCCGCTGTGAAATGAAGTAAAAGACAAAGGCTTTGCTCTTCGCGAATGGCACAGATGAGGTTTTAAAATTGTTTCATTTTGTAATCATCTATAGTTAGGTTCTTTGGATTTTATAATATATGCTTATTTATTATAATATTTTTGTTCGGTCGGACTAATGAAACGTAGTTGGGTTACTACAGGCCACGGGACGTCCAATTGCTGTCAAGAACATTGATCAGGATGAGGATGATTTGAGTAGGCGTCTGACCTTAGAAAGCAAATAACAGGGGAACCCAATAAGCCTTGAAACGCACGTTTAGTTCTCACACGCTATGTTTTTCTCCCATGATTTTACTTTTTACAGCAGAACTAGAACCCAAACCAGGTAAGTGAGGATACTTTCTTTCAAATACATATAATCAGATTAGTATATGGCCTTTAATTGTTGTTTCAAATAATTTCACGATCTCAAATACAACGACAAAAAGACCTGCCAGGCCGCAACGCGGCCGACCGTCGCCATACTCGTTTAGTTATATTTTGACCAAACTAACATTCATTTCCCAAGGCCAGTTTATACATTTGGAGCATACATCCTAAACTATATATTTGCTGGAAGCAGTACTCAAACCCCACAGAAAAACATGTTGATAACTTCATACGATTATGCCAAATAACCTTTGATGTATTAGAATTATTAATTATGTCGGATCATGTGACTTATTGAGTTTAATATTGAAATTAAATTTATGCTAGATCATGTGATTTAATTTATTGATTTAAATATTCGTGTATTTATTAGTAAATCTTAGTCCACACTATGTATGATCTGTTAAGACCGAGCCAACCCTATTATTATTATTTTTTTTTTTAAACAACAAAAAATTATATTAAAAAATGTTCGAAATACAAGATAACTATTGGTTCCAAAAATGCCAATTAAACTGAAAGGATAGAAACTATATCACTATTACATAGTACATGAGATAAATACCTGTCCTAACGAAAAAAGAAACTAGACCGAAGGATATAAATACATGAGCCAACCTTACTTATTTTGATATTATATATGTGAGTTTGGTATATGACTTCTACAAAACAGCTTTCGGTCGACTCGTATCAGTTATTTGTGTTACGTTAGTTAAATACTTGCACACCAAAATCAAAAATAAAATAAAAAAATAGTCATAAGTAGTGTAAGATCCGATAATTCAAAACACGTAATACTTATTGATGATAATAATAATAATAATAATAATAATAATAATAATAATAATAATAATAATAATGTTGCTTATAAACACTTTATTCGTTTCGCAATGCAAAAATAAAAGGGAAAACAATATTCACC
The DNA here is from genome assembly GCA_014162995.1 of Artemisia annua. Lineage (NCBI taxonomy): Eukaryota > Viridiplantae > Streptophyta > Magnoliopsida > Asterales > Asteraceae > Artemisia > Artemisia annua. The sequence goes on from LBNU01007534.1 coordinate 97,773, forward strand.
GTTATATTTCACCTTTATGCAACAGGAATCTCGCATCATGTTTCGGCTGAGGCATCTCTCATTATTCTATATGTTTTACCTTAAAAAGCTTTTTTTTTTTTTTTTTTTTTTTTTTTTTTTAATTATTACGAGCAATTAACTTGTGAAAATTAAACGCCTTTTAGAAATTTGCATCATTTTTCTTGACATTTAAAGTCGACTTTAAGTGATTATGGGCTTTTTGCTTAAAATGAGTTTAACTGGAAACCTTGTTTGATATGTTTGTAATTTGGAAATGTTATATCGAATCAAATACAAACATCTAAATCTTACGTTTGTCTTTCTGCTTTATTACTCCCTCCGTCCCATATTAAATGTCCACGTTTGACTTTTAGAGTCTTTTTTCTTCTACTTTGACCTTAAATATTTTTGTTTGTATTATATAATACTTGATGAAAATTATATCTAACGAAAATACATTTAAAACTCAATTGATTCATATATTTTGTATCAAGTATTATATAATACACATAAAAATATTTAAAGTCAAAGTTTATAAAAAAAGACTTTGAAAAGTCTAAGTGGACATTTAATATGGGACGGAGGGAGTATTATTTTTCTTTCTAAAAGGTAGTAAATCATATTGCTTTCGGTTATTATACTGATTATTAAGAGCACCCGGTGTGGAGGAACTCGTAGCTCGCCGTTCCACGTGGCAAACTCCTCACATCTCGCCACCATACCGGGGTGCCTCCTCGTGTCTCGCGAAAATGGAGTTCCTCACCTGCACGGCGAGGCAAATTACTGACAAAAGAGACGTTGTGATGGGCCCAGTTGTGAGAAACGGTTTTATTTTTCTCTTCTTTGTTCGTTTTTTAATTTTTCAAGTGTGTGTTTGTGTGTTTTTAGTGAGAAAAAGATGGAGATGATGATGATTGATATACACACAACTGTGTGTGTTTGTGTGTTTTTGGTGAAAAAAATTAAGTGTGTGTAATTGTCTGTGTAGTGGGTGGAATGAAGATGATAACGTTTTTTTTTAAGTAAAGAAATTGGGTACAGCGGGTGGAAATTTTAAAGAAACTGTGTTTGTGTGGTTTTGGTGAATAAAATGAATTTTATGTATTTTACTTAAAAAAAAAATAAAAAAAAAAATAAAATAAAATAAAAAATTGTAAGTGGTGGAGCCCGAATGAGTAAATTGTAGTTAGTTGTGAGTAGAGCTGGCAAATCGTGTCTTAACAGGTCTTAACAGGTTCGGAGCGCGCGAATAACATAAGTTTCAAACATGAAAACGACTCGTTTAACACTTGGCTTTGGTGGTTTGAGTATGACAGATAAGCGTTTTATGTATCAAATAAGTTAAATATTGAACCCTATAATACTAAAAACAATTATTTTAAAAAATAAAAAAATTGCATATAACATTTTTTCCCTTAACAGGTCTTAACAGATACCCAATTTGCCAGCTCTAGTTGTGAGTGAGGGGGGTTGTAAGGGGAGGTTTGTTAAGATGATGTGGCACCACGTAAGGTCCGAATGAGGAGGTTGAGCTCCATAACTTGCGCTCTAAGTATGTCTAGTAAATATGGTATGTTTGTTTTCCCAAAACAGTTATACTCAAATATTGTACAGTAGTAGCAAACTAGCAACCAAGGTTTCTGCTATATGAACGCCAAGGTGAAAATAACAAAGATACAAGTCCAATTTCTACATTTTACGGTTTTCCAAAACTTACACTACTAAAGATAACAAATTGCAATTAACGTTGTAATACATTTTGTCGAAGTAAACTCTAAGACTAGTCAGTAAACTCGGTGTCACTTGGTAAATTTCGTGTCAATATTATATTACATGCCATTCTCGGTCCACATTTTGCCTACTTGATTATATCTATGAAAGTTGCATGACTACCTAAAGAAACTTGTGTTTTTTAAGTTACATCCAAAAAGTTCACTATGTTGTATGATTTCTATTTTCTTGATACAAAATACTGTGGACTCTCTTCAATACCATGTGGGTTCACAGTCACACATGAGAATTGACATGGTCAAGATTCAGGCTCTTGCATGGTTAAATTGGGTTACCAAATGTATTTTCTCCATTACAAATAAGGAAAGTTGAATTCATGAGAAAGACAATTCAGCTAGAAAGTAAATACTTGATGTGAGCTGTGTACAAGTGTTAAAAATAGACAACTAACATACATGAAATGTCTTATCTATTTGCATAGAAATGTATCAATTTGGATTATATGTTAACTTATTACAGTTGCTTTGCTTGGGCCATTTTCAAGAAGTGCAATTTGTGTGGTTTATGTGAGTGAGAGCTTTACATAATACTCGTGGATTAGTGATAAAATAATCAAATTCGACACTAAATCTTCTCATTACCAAAATCTACACTATGTGCAGATGCACAAACCCATCTGCACATATAGTGATTAAAAATAAATAAATAAATAAATAAAATGTTGTTTGCCTTTTGTTAATGGTCCCTTATTTTAANGAGTTTTGGAAGTCCGATTGACAGTTGCCGCGTCGAATATAGTATGGTTTTGTTGGTTTCGTTTGTCTATTGAACTCTTGTTGAATTTGGGCCTTGCTCTTTTATTGGGCTTTTGAATATTTTTGGTAGACGTTTTGTTTTTGCGATCGCATCATGCTTTTTGCATTAGTGAAGAACTGAAGACGACCTTTATCAAATATTTTGGGATTAGGTGTCATGCACTTTGGTAATTGTAGTTGAATTTGGATCGTAATTTTTATTGTAATAAGTGGGTTATTAAAATTATTATTAGTATCATATTTTGGGCGTTTGATTTTAAGAATCCGTTCGTCAAGTTATTTATTAACTTGAATTTGGTTAATACATGAATAATAAGTTTGAAGTTGGACCGTAATTCTTATTACATAAGTGGGTCATTAGAATTTAAAGTTGGTATTTGGAATTTGAAAATTGATTTGGTGTTTAAAGACTTAACTATTATCAGGTCGTTTGGAATTTGTTCGATCGTTGGGAATTTGTTAGTTTGAAATATTTGGATCTTCATTCGTCGGGCTTTTGAAGTTGGTTGCATAAATTTGATTGTATTTGTTGAAGATCGTTTGAACCGATTTGTTTGTTTGGTTAACCGTTTTGAATTTATTGGCTAATGTTTGATTGTTCGTTTTGAAGTTATCGACGTTTGTTTTGGATTGCTTTTGGGAATCAATCATTTGATTTGAACTTGGCTAGTATCGCTCGTGAATTTTGAATTTGATTTGAAGCAGGTGGAGGAGTTTAAGTCAACTTAAACTTTAAGGGTTGTTTGGTAAATTTGATAATTTGTTTAACTTATCCTACAAGTTTGTTTAGAATTAGAAAACTAATATATGACGGTTAGCAAGGGCGGACCTTTTAAGGGGCAGGGGAGGGTCCCGACCTCCCAAAAGTTGCAACGACTAGTGTAAATTTTATAAGTTTTATTGGTAATTTAGTTGATAATACAAACAAATCTACGATTTGACCCTCCAAAAATAAATTCGCCCCCCCAAAAATAAATGTTCAAGTTCCGCAATTGACGGTTAGTTTTGCCTATAAATAGAGATTAATAGCTTTAGAATTCTTTGTACATTTTAAATTAGAATTTGATATCTTTAGAATTACAATTTGGTAACTTTGAATTAGAATTTTGTGTTTGGTACCCTTAAATTTGTTTTGTATTTAATTTTGGTAATTTGAATAAAGCTTCTGCTTTGTTTGTATGATTTGTTATTTGTTTCATACTTTGAATTACAACATATACAGTTTTCTCCATCTCATGAAATGATACATATGGAAAAAAGTTTTAAAAGTGTTAATAAACTAAGAAAATGAAAGCCGAACACTCCTCCATATTCATGCAAGGACATATAGGTTTTATCTACTTTGAGACTTCCTATTTAATGATACCTACACACTGAAGCCATAAATATACGAGCATGACAATATGGTATCATCAAATTTGATATGTCTAAGTATGCGAGCAAGGACATAGTGTTTCAGACTAAAAAAGAGAGCACAATTGTGATAAATGAAAATCTAAAAAGTAGATTTTTTAGACAACAATTATAGATTTCAGATTGCTACTACTTAACTAAAAGAAAAATAATAATAGCATTGTGGGGATGCGCAAAGGAGGGGGACGCACAAGACTTTTTTCTTGCACTTGTCTACGTGTCACTATATGAACCATTCCGAAGTGTATGCGCAAAGGAGGGGGATGCACAAGACTTTTTTTTCTTGCACTTGTCTACATGTCACTATATAAACCATTCAGAAATGTATGCGCAAAGCAAGGGATGTGCAAAGGAGGAGGATGCGCAAGTTAATTTGCTCGCACATATGACGTGTCACTTTGTGGGGATGTGCAAATGAGGGGGATGCGTAAGATGTTTTGATTGCGCTTGTCTACGTGTCACTATATCAATCATTTAGAAGTGGATGCAAAGTCGGGGGATGCGCAAAGGAAGAAGACGCCCAAGTTAATTCGCGCGTTATGTAGTTTCTGGTAAAAGACTCTCAAAAAGTCGTATTCGATAAAATAGTTAAAAGTAGGGGATGTGCAAAGGAAGAAGATGCGCAAGTTAATTCGCGCGCTGTGTAGTTTTTGGTAAAAGGCTCTCAAAAAATCGTATTTAATAAAATAGTTATCAAAGTGTCGAGTATGAAAATTTCTTCTCTTATTAGTGATATCTTGTGGGCTTGTGGCAATTACTATACTTTAAGAAAAGTTTCTTTAAAATGAAAATGATGGCTTCGTTGCCGCCTAATCTTGTGTTGTTGTGTCGGGCTTTAGAGAGCGGTGTGTCGCACATGTATGACTTCAAATATATTAAGTAGACTTGTACAGTTGTACTAGAGCTTTCAGATGGCAAATTTAACATTTTGAAATCAATATATGATCAACATATTTTACACTGTACAAAATTTCTCACTTTAACAAACTAGGGGATTAGAAGAATTTTTTTGGACAAAGTGCTTGCTCATCTCAAATAATATTCACCATCCACGCTTGATAGACCTAGGTAAATTAATATAATTAACACAAAGTTGCAAAGATCCAATCAAAAGCATTATTGCACAAGGTTTATAAATAACACAAAGTTGTAAAGATCCAATCAAAAAATATAATTAACACAAAGTGTGTTTCTACATAGAGGTGATCAATCTAATTGATCACTTGAGTTTCTAGTATAGACCGGGTTGTGTTGATAGTCTGCATTCGATTCTATCGAATCACGCTACAAAGGTATACCGTTATTTGTATTCTTACGATTGATCATATGACTCTATTGATCCGTATTAGTGATTTGTATCCGCTGCGTTTTTATGTTAATTATATGAAATTTAATATGTTTTATATTTTAAATCACCTATAGGAAGACCCATACTCGGTCAACAGACAAAAAGACCTTACTCGACTACATGCATGATAACAACATGCATGTCACTACCCTGACACGCGTACGAACGAAAATGCTACTTCTATGTGAGCATTACAACTTTGCTATTTCAATCATTTCAATCCTTCAACATAATTAAAGTGTAACATGAAAACGATGTAAAAATATTCAAGTCAAAACCATTTAATGTAGAATTTCCTTGTTACTCATATGATTACTGATTATATATTTAGGGCCCGTTTGTTTCATGGTTATGGAATAAAAGTAATGAAATCATTCCAAGATTCAGCTGTTTGGTTGACAGTGGGGCCCAACATTAGGAATGAAAAAGTGAAAGCAAACCCATAGAGTGAAAGATGACAGGTTAGTTCTTTGTTTTCATATGCTTTTATTTTCCCTTTCATCCACACCCTCAATTAATAATCTCTTCTTTCTTTTTCTATCTTCCCACTTTGAATCTCAAGTCTCTCTACTCAATCAAACTATATTTTTGTAGATCTGTTTATCTCATAGTTTGATGGTTTATAGATTTTGATACATTCATAACTGCATCCGGATGTAGCTTCACCGGAGTAGGATCATCTTCACCGGAATAAGTTGCCGAAGAAGATAACTTTTTTTCACATATTGTTTTTCATGACATGATTAGAATGGCAGAGTGTGAAGATTATTTCAATAATGGATTTATCTTTTGAGTTTGGCAAAGAAAGCTTTTGCTGTTATATTTTCTTTATAGAGGATAAGAAACATATGTGTCATTGCTTCTTTCGTAAAGATTTGAAGAAAGAAATCTGAAAACATAATATATATAGATTGATGATTGTGCAATTTTGTTTCAGAATATAAATAAAAGAAAGAAAAAAAAAAGTATGATACCTATAATTATCTAACCAAACAACAATATTGGATTTGATTACTTGACTCATATCTATTCCCATTCCACCTCATATCAAAACTCATACCGATTGTGATTCATGAGAGCAAACCAAACGGACCCTTAGAACAAGAAACCAACTTGAAAAGCTATTCCTTAGACAATTGCAAAACTCTTGATAACAAAATGTACGCTTGATATGTTTAACTTGAAACCTTGTTTGATATGTTTGTTATTTGAAAAGGCTAATGATTTGCATACTCTTATTTTCGATTTGCACACTTCAAACTATGCTTTAACCAGTTGTATATTTATCATATGCTGCTTTTGAAGATTGTACATTGTAGTGTGCAGATAAAAAATAAAAGTGTGCCAATCAACACTCATTTGGAAAGGTCATATCAAATCAAATACAAACATCGAAATCGTACGGTTATTTATTATTTATTTATTATTATTATTTTTTAATTTCTTCTAAAAGGTAATCATATCACTTTTGTTTATTGTACTGATTAATCAAGTATTTTTTTTTTGAACAACAACTTTATTAATAAAAAATAAAAATAAAAACACTAGCAAGGAGCTAGAATTACAAAGAAATCAAGTTAGGGTGTTGGAGCCAAGTAGACCAACTAAAAGAGCTATTACATCTCGAATGACACCAAGTAAAAGAACGGTTGACAATATCATCAAACATAACGTCTTTCCGAGGGATCTTTGCCGAAAACAAAAGCTGGTTCCTATAGTTCCAAATACTCCACCAAGATATGTAAAAGACACCTTCCAGAAGGTCTTTAGACTTTGAATTCATCCGGATATTCTTGAACCAAGATAGCCAATCCAAATAAGAAGATAAGGGCGACCAAGACAAATCCCACCAATGACAAAGACGACGAAATATATCAGAGGCCAAGGAACATTTAAACATCAAGTGGGAAACATCTTCATGGTCGTTAAGGCAGATCGGACAAAGGGACGACAAAACCTGAATGTTCCTTCGAGTAAGATTCAACCGGGTAGGAAGACGGTCAAGCCAAACCCTCCAAGCAAAAACGTTGACTTTGGCAGGGATACACTTAACCCATCGAGTAGCCATATCAGATTTGGGAAGAAAAAATTCGTCCAGCAGCCTACGAACTTCTTTAACACAAAAAACACCATCATTATTTAAGTCCCACACCCATCTATCTTCGGAAGGAGAAAGAATAACCGTATCAATAAGGAGCTTAAGTTGAGCAAGCTGAGATTCTTCAACACCACCTCTAACGATGCGCCGAAAAGAATCAGAAAGAGAACCATTAAGCTTTTCAGCCACAAAACAATCTTTAGCATAATCCAATGCATAAATACGTGGAAAACAAAGATAAAGGGGAGTATCACCAATCCAAGTATCCGTCCAGAACTTAGTGCGAGACCCATTACCAACACGAATGCGACAATGAGATAGCAAGTCAACTCCCTGAGCTTTGATAGCATCCACCTCTCGAATAATAGACTTCCACAACGAGGAATGAAAGGCATCCACGTTCGAAATCTGGTCACCATGGATGGAGGAAATAACACGAGACCATAAAGAATTATCCTTAGACAAAAAACGCCACACCCATTTAAAGAGAAGGCCCCGATTTAAGGCATAAAAGCTAGAGACACCTAGCCCACCATATTCTTTAGACGCAAGCACCTTAGACCAACTAACCCATGTAATCTTCTTGTTATCATCATTAGCACCATAAAAGAACTTCCTTCGAATCGTTTCCAAGGAGTGCAAGATAGATTTAGGAACCTTGTAAAGAGACATGGTATAGATAGGAGTGGAGCCAAGTACAGATTTAAGTAAAGTGAGCCGTCCCCCAATCGAGAGAGTGTTACGTTTCCACTTAGAGAGACGCGAATTGAGCTTACCAATAACACCATCCCATGATTTAGTCAATGACATATTACCACCAACCATGACTCCTAAGTATTTAAAAGGAGACGACATGACTAGGCACCCAAGACTCCTGGCTGCAATTGTGACATCCTCACAAGGGACACCCACGCCAAGTAAATGACTTTTCATGATATTGATCTTTAAACCTGACGAAAGAGAAAAGCAACTGAGAATATGCATAATACACGTAAGATTAATATCTGACCATTCACCAATGAAAACCGCATCATCAGCATAAAATAAGTGAGAGATCTTAAGAGAAGAATCAATCTGAATTCCTTTGAGAGATCATAAGTAAAGTGAGCCGTCCCCCAATCGGGATTCATGTTGTTTAATAGGGATGATTTCGACTTTCGAGTGTGAAACACGTCCCATTTCATACTTCAAAATTGATTCTATACCCCACGATTAATGATCATTTGAAATGGTCTTATACTTTGTTCATACTCCTACTGGAACTTAATTAGTGGAGGTCAACTTCAAATCCTATTGGAACTTACAACTTTGAATTCAAAATTTTAATGATCATGTTTATAGTATCCCACAACGTTTGATCCCTTTTACATTCATGGTCACGTGTTTTAGTCACGAATTTAGTGGAGGAGATTTCTACATCACAAAAAACGTAGGTCGTGAGATTCACACTTGGCTGAAAATTTATAATCCATCCCAAAAGACTTGAGAAGCAAATAATTTTAAATTTAAAGTGCATAAAACAGAATTTAATATTAGTTTTTCTCTAGAAGATCATTGCAACTTTTTAAATTCAGCTGAACAATCAGAACATAGTCATTTTGTAACTATGTCTAAGAGTTTTAGAAATGTGCCTTACAATACTTCTATTTCTTTGGATTTAATATCTTGTAAACAATTTTTTGTTATATTTACTTTAAAATATACTTTGATAATATTGTTCAATTTTGATGACGTGACAAAATAAATCAATCTGACTAGTTTATTTGTTACGAATCTTTCTCAACCGACTTTCAAAATGTATGTTTGTTGCAGTGTTCTTAGCATATTTGTTGTAGTGTTCTTATATAACTAGCTAATTCGTAAAATATATGTGTATTTTAAAGTGAGATAAAAAAAATACTTGTAAATTACACAATTAGCCACTAAAAAGAAATTATATGTTGTTGAAAATATAAATATCGTACAATATGTCAATAACCAAAGAAAATATAAAGTTGGATCTGGATATATTGTAGTGTTTGTTTTTTATTTATTTGTTTTTGTTGCGGGAAGCCAAGGCTTTGTTGATTTAATTATCGACGTCTTTTAAGTGCTCTTTAATAACCAATTGGATACTTCGGCAACCATTTGACATATATTTATATCGAATTTAGAACCCTCTAAATAAATAAGTTCGATAATAAAATAATGCTGTTATGCTAAAAAAAAAAAAAAAAAAAGCATGCTCCCTGGCTCCCTGCATTCAAATTTCTTCGGCTATGTTTCGAAAAGTAGCTATGAGTAGTAGCAGTGAGCAGTAGCTGTGAGCTGTGAGCAGTAGCCACAGCTCACCGCTCACAGCTTCATAAAAAAGCATTGGAAAAATGAACTTTCCTAAAAAATAGCAAAGCTCACAGCTCTCATGCCAAACGAACACTAAAAATCAAAAAGTTCATTGCTCACCGCTCATTGCCCTAAAAAACTTCAAAAAGCTTTGCGCCAAACATAGCATTCATCTTTTCTTTTTGATTTGTCCAGATTTAATTTGCATTACCAAAATTGATTAGATAAGTTTGACGAGTTGGTCCATAACTCCATAATTCGAAATTACTACATCTTCAAATAAGCATGAATGCTTGACTTGAAATACCTTCCATACATGGATAAAAACTTCGTTACCTCATCGTTTTATTTCTATCTTTGTTAACTGGAAATGTAATAAAGTATGGAAAACATATTTTAATTTGAAATATTATGAATAATGATACCAACGAGGTACGTAGACCCTGCNAACATACCCGATCTTGTGAAATTTTTTGAGATTTTTTCGCGAATTTTTTGGAAAAAAAAAATTCTTTTTACTCTTTTTACCAAAAATCCTCTTTTTATTTGATATATATATATATATATATATATATATATATATATATATATATATATATATATATATATATATATATTTTTTATATATATATATATTATTTTAATTCTTTTTCTACTTTTACTTTTAATTTTTGCTGCAAATGCTCGCTTAAGATGTTTGTTTGTGCTATTTTCGTATGTCCAAGATTTTTTTTATTGTTATTTATTTATTTATTATTATTTTCTTTGCTTTGAGTGTTTTGTATAAGTATTTTTTTTATATACTTTGTTCTTGTCTAAGTATTTTGTATGCCATTTGTGGTCTATATATGACATAATTTTGTTTGTTTCTACAGTTTTTATTAAATGTTTTTACTTCATATATATGTTTTTGACATACGAATGGTCCATTGTTGGTTTTAGCTTTTTGCCACACAAATGATCCATTTTTTTTCTTTTTTGTAAAGCAAAGTTAATATATGATGGGACTCATGTGTTTAGTCGTCCTGTAATGATTTTTACTGCTAATCTCTTATACCTATTTCAGTCTTTATGATCATTTCATTTGTATTTAACATCCCATTTTGCTAACATTTGTTTCAAGCTTTAATAACCGACTTCGATGAATCAAGGTATCAAGAAATAAACTTAGACAAAAGATAACACTTATGGTGACTAGCACCAAAATCCAAGATCCACTTAGTAAAAGCAACAACTACAGATGATGACAAACTATTACCAGAAGAGGTTGCTTAGGCTTGAGGCTGAAAAGTAAGGAACTTCTGAAGTTGCTCAATCAAAGATGGGTCCACTGAAGGAGCAACAACACAATTATTAGGCTGATATGGTCGTTGCTGCTATGGAGGCCGATTTTGTGGTGGCTGATATGTCTGTTGTTTTTCCTTAGGGATATTAGGATACTAAGACTTCCAATGACCTTTCTGTTTACAATAAGCACATTCATCTATAGAGACCTTAAAGTATAGCCTATTTGAGTGACAATGGTTGTCGTGGTACGATGTGTCAAAGCAAAAACAGAAGGCCCAACAATCTTCTTATCATCATGAGTTTTCAAACGAATCTCTTCTGCAAGTAGCTTACTAACAATGAATCAACAGATGGTAAGGTTCACGATGTAGAACTGAACCTAACAATCCCTCATAGTCGTGACATAGTGCCTTAAGAATCTTAAACAAATGCTGCCAGTCTCTCCTTTTAACATAAGGATCAAAACTGCTCAATTTTGCGTGGTTCAATCAATGTTAACTAATCCCACAAGGCTGACATAGCTGAAGATATATCCTAAATGCTAATATCATTGTGCTAAAGTGAACGAATTAAATATATGTCTCAAGCTGATATTTTTTTGGCAAAGTTGAATGTGTGTACAATCTAGCAAGGTGATCCCACACAACCTTAGTAGAGTCATATTTTGCCAACTGAGCCCCAATAGATGGCGTGATAGAATTATTAATCCAAGTGATTACCTTGGAATTATAAATCTCCCATGAATCCAGTAACGCAACATAATTATAAACCAACAATCCTTTAATAGGTTTTGTCCTAGTACCCGAAACATAAACCCCCATCGATTTTCCCTTCAAAATATTTTTCATACCATAGCTTCAATATGAATAATTTTTACCATCTAGCTAAACTCTAATTGATTGAAACAAATCATCTTTACGAGCAACCATGGTTACAACTAAACAATTAATCAAATANGGCTATGTTTGGCAAAAGTAGCAGTGAGCAGTAGCAGTGAGCTGTGAGCAGTAGCCAAAAAAGCTCACAGCTTCATAAAGAAGCATTGGGAAAATGAGCTTTCCTAAAAAATAGCAAAGCCCACAGCTCTCATGCCAAACGAACACTAAAAATAAAAAAGCTCGTTGTTCACCGCTCATTACCCAAAAAAGCTCCAAAAAGCTTTGTGCCAAACATAGCCCAAATATCTAACCCCAATACAAACAACCAAATAACCTGAAGTAAACAAGCCCTAATCTAGAAGACTTAGGATCAAATGAGAAGAAACATTAAACAAAAAAGGATGAGAAATAGCTATAACTACATATTAGAGACGTATCGATTTAAATTAGATGCATTCTTAATCTTTTAGATGCATCATAATATACTTTCTAACCAAAAATAAGATGCATATACATATATTAGATGCATTTATCAAGTTAGAAGAATCCTATGTATTTTTCGTCCTCTGCGAGTCAAATTTGTTGCTAGTACTACTTTGCATCTTTTTTCACTTCAACATTACTTTCGAAACTAGTTGGGATGCATATAAATGAGTAGAGATGCATCTAATTCAATTCGATACATCTCAAGTATGTGATTATAGTTATTTATTATTTTTCTCATTTCAAGTTTTCTTCTCACTGGATCCTTACTCAAGAAAGAATTGCGAAAATAAAAAAATGGCTACACAAAAGAAATAAATAAAAAAGTTAGTTTAATTTTTCACCTTTTGCCTTTTAAGTTTCTTATTAGGTAAATACCCACTGGTTTTGGAGTTGGGTAGAAACTTGACCTACGAGCAAATGTTTTATCCGATGCATTCGATCCAATTATCTTGGTAAACTTAACTATTGGTGGCTCCAAAATGCCTAAACTACAAGCAATGAAGAAAAATGGCTTGCAGGTTTCGAATGAACCAATTGAAAGTAAGTTGAAGTTGACCGCCACCAGGATTGGACAAAGAGACTTCTAAGAAGACCCAATTTCTTCGATTTTTTTTTCATTAATCTATGTAGTAGATAATCATGTTTCAAAGCCACTTAATAGACCAAAGTGGAAGTCATTCTTGTGCGTAAATTTGAATAATGTTTTTCATTTGAACAGGTTGTGTAAGTTTTCTGTAATGGAGAATTATTACGTAGTATTTTTTATATAGGAAAGATGATTTGTCTAACATAAACCTAATAGATTAGATAATCTATTTTGATCACCAAATTCATTGAATTAATCGTATTGTCTCCATGTAAAAAAGATACTTGAATCAGTTTTCTCATTTCATAGTCATATAAATTAATGGTAAACGTAAATTTTATTATTGAACGACTCTGATAATAGAATTGATATACATACTACTCGGTGTCCTATTTGAGTCGCAAAAATATTAGAAAGTGGAGTTTCTCATTTTTTTTTTTGGGTCTAGAAAACATCTTTTCAAAGCTTTGAAAGGATATTGGCTCTTAATGGAAGATTAATTGATGATATTCAAATTTACAATGCTCGGGTAACTATTAATAGTTAGGATGGTGTGTTCTTAGGATCTAAGAACCCAAAGATCACTTTCGCTGTTGTGTTTCCGCGGACATTGTGGATGTTTTGGACACTCCGAACAAACACATCTACAATTGTAAGAATGTTGATCAAATCTGATTCTTGTGAATGTTAAAGGATTTTTTTTTTTTTTTTTTTTTTTTTTTTTTTTTTTTTTTTTTTTTTTTTTTTTTTATAAATTTTTTTTTTTTTTTTTTTTTTTTTTTTTTTTTTTTAATTTTATTATTTATTTATTTATTTATTTATTTATTTTTTCCTCCTCCTCCTCCTCCTCCTCTTCTTCTTCTTCTTCTTCTTCTTCTTCTTCTTCTTCTTTGGCTATAAAGTAGATGAAAAACTATAAACTTTTTAAAACGCACCAGGGATCTTGACTCGGTTGATGCACAATATTTGTTTACCATTGGAAAGTCAAACTCTTTTGATGAAAATGGTGAGATATATTCATAACATCATAACAATAAGGCAAGGTTTAAGGAAGAAGGACATGACCTAAACACTCCTTAAACTGCCAAAGAAACAAATAAATTTGCAACTATACAAAACTCCTACACATGTTGTATATGAAACTTAACAGAAACACATGCTATATTGAGAAACTTGAAATCACCAAAGCTTCGCCAAATTCACCAAGCACTTTAGGATATTCCATCTCTAAGACTACCTTTCCTCTTTGTAAAATTATCTAGGACCCTTTTTGCAGCTCTTCCCCACAAAAAGAAACCTAAATCCTATTACAAAGGGGCATCATCTTAAGAGAAGAATCACTAAAGGCTAGCTGAATCCACTCAGTGACTACATTTCCACTTTCAAACAAGAAATACATTCTTTGAACAACAACAATATGTATGCCTTATAGAAAGTGGCAACACCAATTGAGAAGAGCTCTACCAAAATCATATAGAACTCCGTAGATATCTACAACCATGAACTACATTTCATGCTTGCAAGATTACGCTGGTGAATATATGTAGCTACGTCATACACCAATAATGTCCTATCACAAGTAGGCATCGCTTAGAGAATATGATCACCAAAGCTATCTGCCTATCAACTATATGATCTATATGAAATTGACATATCACAGTAGTCTCATCTTTCATGAGCTATTTGTCACATTTCACATGAATCCTAACACAAGGTATACTCAGAACACATCAATACTGCTCAACATGTCCACTCAGATCCAAATAAAATACCAGGACCATTCAACAAAACTTTAAAGTCTAAATTCTTTCCACATTATTCACTGAATTACTTTTCTTGACTATAAGACTCATTAGCTTCAGTTTAACAGTCTCCACAATAATTTTGTACTCCTCTACTCATCTCTAAACAATCTATTATTTCTTTCTTGTCATATTATATATACATTTGCAACCAAAACCAACCTTCTGACCACACTAGAAACATTATTCCATTAGGCTTTGATGTCATCTCCTGTAACTGATCATACCGCTGAGTTGAACATTTGATCATGTACCATTTAGTTGAATGTAGTAAATGCCGGATGAAGGGTTGAGTATTGTACATGAGATGATCCATTTGCTACATTTTATTCCAAACAGTCAAGAAAACCGACATTTGAAAAATAAGTGCTAATGATCTTTAGAACCATTAATGTACAGGGCCATCTACTCACAGAGTAATTTCCCTATTTAGTCACTTTATCTTGTATGTATGACCTTTGTTGAATGGCTAGCCACAAGATAAATGAAGGTTCTGGAACACACTATGAAAACCATATCAACTTCCACGATATTGCTTTATGCCCATTTCCACACAAGTCATCATAAGCATATTTGACTGCAAAATCCACTTCTATACCTCTTCTCATTCTCTAAATAATTTTGTCATTATTGTCATTATTAACAACTGGATCTTCTAAACTGGTTACTGTTGGACGTTTCTAATGTCTTTCATGCCAAAGAAAACAAATGGGTCAAAATAGGCCTGTAGATAGTTTCGGTTTGGGCCACAAGCCAACAAACCCAATAAAGGAAACGTTTATTTAGTTTAGGTTTAAGATATGTAACGTTTAGTTTGTGTTGTTTAGTTTTAAGGAAACGGTGTAACTGTTTATATAGCAACGTTTCATTCATTATATATAGTTTAGGAATTCTGTAAACATTCAACCCATACGTTTTAATATATCAGTTTCATTAGGGTTCAACCCAATTTTTCTTTGTTTCGTTATTATGGATTCTGTATAATGCAAAGCATGAATGTTGTCTGATCATTCGATCCTGGATACACCCCAAACAACCTGTGCAAAAGTGGTATCAGAGCTTCAAGGGGATCAAACAACATCGAATCATGTTTTACATCATTCAAGATTAAGAGATAATCATTATTAGAAGGCGTGATTGATTATCAACAGCAAAGCAGAATTGATCATGGAGACGTTACAGTTTTGGGCAGAAAAGTAAGAAGGATGTTGCAAGAAGAGAAGTTCAAAAGGAAGATGTCTTATGCAGATGGCAAGAAGAAGACACGGCGAAAAGATGTACATAGGAATGGTGAAGTTTACTATGAGGGAACACAAGAGATCAAGGCAAGGAAAGCCAGATGTGGCGGCAGGGAATGGCAGAGGTGCTGCAGACATTCATGGACCACAGGCTGATGCAAAGACAAGTGTTGAAATAGAGGAAGAACTTAGAAGCACCGGAAAATGTACAAGGATGATGACCAAGAAGATTATCATGGAAGGCAACACATGAAAGTAGAATTGAAGACTTTGGCATATCGACATTAGGGAGGAACTGTTGGACGTTTCTAATGTCTTTCATGCCAAAGAAAACAAATGGGTCAAAATAGGCCTGTAGATAGTTTCGGTTTGGGCCACAAGCCAACAAACCCAATAAAGGAAACGGTTATTTAGTTTAGGTTTAAGATATGTAACGTTTAGTTTGTGTTGTTTAGTTTTAAGGAAACGGTGTAACTGTTTATAAAGCAACGTTTCATTCATTATATATAGTTTAGGAATTCTGTAAACATTCAACCCATACGTTTTAATATATCAGTTTCATTAGGGTTCAACCCAATTTTTCTTTGTTTCGTTATTATGGATTATGTATAATGCAAAGCATGAATGTTGTCTGATCATTCGATCCTGGATACACCCCAAACAACCTGTGCAAAAGTTACAACAGCTAAATGATCATACCACTATGTTGGACATTTCCATTTTCCTCCCTCAATCATATCACATACTTTCAAGCTATCTTGTAACCTAACATCATACCAATTCCTGAAAGTTACAAAATGTGATAATGGACCGATGATGCTCTAGTTGTCACACCACATTAGTGTATTCTGCCCAATTCTAATTTTATACACCAAGAAACTACTTATTTTGTCCCTTATTTCCGTTAGGTACTTCCATCCCTAACTATTAGAAATATCAACGAACTCGGAGCTGTTCCTGGCGCGTGGCCGGTGCGTCAGGCACGACTTTTTCCGTGTTCCCACTTTCACTTTCTTTTACAAACACTATTGGTTTATTCAGACTTAGTGTTTTTATAATTTTTAGAAAATCCAAGACCTTCCTTATCTTGGGACAATTTTTGTTGACTTAACTTGTCATTTAAAACATTACTACTCTTTTGAACATAACAAAACTTAATGCCTCTTTTTGAAGTTTGGATACATCATTATTCAAAGAGTAAACCTCAAGTGTGAGAGTCTCACATCTTTAACATGGTTCAACCGCCTCTTTGCAATGAATGAGTCTCTTTACTTCATGTTCGAGTTCATAAATCTTTTCATTATGTTTAGTTTGCTCTTGTTCAAGAGAGCGTTTTTCTCTAAGAATGCTTTCAAACATTTTAATAAAATCCTTATTGAATTTCAAGAGTTCCTCATTCTCTTTTTGCAAATCATTTATATTTAAATTATTATTAGAAAAAAGGGTTCAGAGATACCTCTTGAGTTCCAAATGCCATAAGACAAGTAGCATCCTTATCCAGTTGCTCATCGTCTTCACTGTGTCTCCATGCTCCACCAACAAACACCTTGTTGTCTTTTGGCTTTGAACAATCACTTATGAAGTGATTCATGTCTCCACAATTATACCAACCTCATTCGCGCCTTGAGCTTTTAACACCCTTATTATCATAACCATCAGCTCTTCGAACATTATTCCTATTATCAGCACTGTTAACAAACCGATTTCCATGCCTAAAATGATCGCCTCTTCTAAAGATTTTTCTAAAGTTTAACTCTTCCTTATCTTCGTCGTCTTCATCACTTTCATATTGACTATCACTAACGTCACTAGTTTGATCTCTAGTGACCTTAGCTTTAAGAGCTAACAACTTCACATTTTCTTTTTATCTTTAAAAACGACCTTGTCATTCTCTAAGACCTTTTTATACAACTTAAGGTTGCCAATTAACTCGTTAATAGGAAGATCCGCTAAATTCTTGGCTTATTCAATTGCCGTTAACTTTGGCCGCCATTTCACCGAAAGAGCTCGAAGAAACTTCTCACATGGTTTTTGTTACTATAACTTTGATATAAAGATATTAAGCCTGTAACAATAGCATTGAACCGTGTGTAACCACTATCAATGATTTCGTCATCCGAGATCGTAAACTTCCCATATTATTGAATGAGCAAGTCGATCTTACAAAATTTGATTTGTGAGTAATCTTGATGAGTAATAATAAGTGTATGCCAAACATCCTTGGCTGTTTTACACATAAAAACCCTTTCGAACTCTTTATGTGGTAATCCATTGTAGATCTTCATCTTGGCTTCATTATTTTTGCCAAGCTTCTTCTTTTCATCACCATTTAAATCCAAGCATGGCTTCTCCACCATCAATCTTGTTTCTGGATCTTCCACCATGAACACAAAGTCACCATTTTGGATTACCTTACACAAGTCAATATCTTTAGACTTAACACAAGTCTCGAACCGGGTTTTCTAAAAACAAAAACCTTTAGGTTCTAGCAATGGTGGTCTTTGCATAGAACACCCATCAACAGAGTTCATTTGAACCATGGATCTATACTCAACTTTTTCAAAAATTACCGTAGGATTTTTGAATTTTAGAAAAAGAAGTTTTTGCTTTAAAATACCTTCTCGGGAAGGTTTTAACGCTCAAACACTTGAGTATCCCGCTGATGAGTGTGTAAATATTTATCATTTTTGTCGTATCTGAACTGGCAAAACATCCAAAAAACACTCAGAAATGCATCAAAATACTGAAAATACCCCAGGATTCAGATGCAAAATGATTGAAGACAAATGAAAAATGAACAAAGTTTGCATAATTGGCAGTTTCAGTCCCTTAACTTTCAAAACTTGTCAAAATTAGTCCCTGAGCATTTGTTTTGGAAGAAAAGTCAACCAAAGTCTTTTAAAATCACAAGTTGCCATAATTAGTCCTTTAGTGAAAAAATTTCAAAAGTTTACAAAATTAGTCCCTAAACTTTGCAAGATTGTCAAAAATAGTCCCTGGGATTAAAATTTTTGGAAATTATCAATTATGGTCCTTGTGTTAGTGAACTTTGGCAAAAATAGTCCTTGGGTGAAAAGTTTGGAGAAATTGCAAGTTTGGTCCCTCAACTTTGAAGATTTGGCAGAAAAGGTCCTTGGATTTCAAAAATGGGAAATTATCAAATGTGGTCCTTATACTATTCAACCTTGGCAAGAATACCCCTTTTGATAAGTTTGGAAAGTTGTCACATCAGGTCCCTCAAAAATCCAAAAATTACACTTATGGTCCTTGGGCTTAAAATTCTACAAACCAAACGGATCCTTTTATTATAAACCCAAAACCGAAAATCCAAAACAAACACAATCCCATCCCAAACCCTTGGCCCATTCCCATCACTGGCCCAACACCACATCCAGCCCAACATCCCTTTACTAATAAAACCCGGTCAAACCATGTTTAACCCTCTGTCCCTCCCACCTCTCAAAACCAGAAACCATCCCTGGTTTCTTCTACACCACCCCACTTGCCCATAACTTCTCCATCGCCCACTCCACCTTCACCTAACATCACCTCCACAATAAATGCCACCACCCCCCAATTGCAACCACTGTCCCAATTTGCAATATTTTATTTTGGCGCCAAAAGCAACCAATGGCCAAGATCAAAACTCAAGCATCCAATGGTCAAGATTACAAGTGGGAAATGCTCAGAGGTCCTCCAAAACCCTAATTCTCAGCTATACAAGGAAGAAGAAGGACAGAGAAGCAGTGTGTAGTGTACTTAGTTAAATTTAGTGTCGTTTTTATGCAATCTCCGTTTTTAGTTGTAAAACTTAGTCAAGTAATGTTGTAATCTCTTTTTCTAATGTAATTTGAACCTTAATCAATATCAATTTCAAGTTTTTCATCCATTTTCAGTTTATGCAATCTTACAAATTCAAAATTCTCATCTAGCATAAAGCTTATTGATACTTGTTATTCTGGACTCTTAGGATCATATAAGCTCCTATATAGCTTGTGTAAGCTATTAGAAACCTTAAAAATAGTCTAGGATCATAAAGATCAAAATACAAAAAAATAAAAAAATACAGTGAAAAATAAAAATATTGGAGAAGATACAAGAAAGCTGGAGTAAGGTTGATTCTGGATGGCCTTGGGTTAGTGGTTTTGTGAGAACCTATAGGAAGTGATCTTGGTTCTTGGTTCATGTTCTAAGCCGGATTGCACTTTGTAAGCCAATTCTTGAATTTTAGCATTTTACTGTAGTAGTGCTTAATATTGCTTATATCTTTGCTTTTTATGCTTTATCAGTGTCCCTTAGTGTAATTATTGCTTAATATTAAGTGTTTGTGTAATTGTTTACTTTGTGCTCACAATTCTTGAGTTAACTGCCATTATAGCATTCTAGTAATCCTTGATTATTTGTTGTCATTCTTGGTGCTTAGGTGTTCATTTTAGCTTATTACAGCAATATATGTGCTTGTGTCTCACTGTTATGGTCTAAATCAAACATTTCCTTTGAAAATATCTCTTTCACAGTTTTAAGAGGTTGTTTGGATTTGCTGTCAAATCTGTGTTCCAAGTTGTTTGAGTTGTTGTTCTTGTTTGAGTTATATCACAATAGGATCTATTAAATCAGAATAGTCATAAAAACCAATACTCAATTGATAAAAAGTCAAAACTCATTTTAAATCTCATTAAAGTGTATTTGTTGGGATTTTGGAGTTGCTTAAGCACTTAAAGTGTTACATAAATAGTTAAGTCAGTTTAATTTAGTCTCATTTTAGCTTAATATATCATCTTCAATCAATAGGACTCAATCAAATCTCACCAAAGTCAAAATTGTTCATAATCTCAAAAAGTCAAAGTTGCATAACTGTCAAAATGGTCAGTTTTTCTTGGTGATCCCTAGGGTTTAATATAGATCGGAAATCCAAATTTTTTGTTGTTTTGTATCATTTGGTATCTTGTTAACATTTTCCAAAAAGAAAATCTAAGTGTGGATCTCATTTGCTTATTAATAAGCAATCCCAAAGATGGCCCTTTGAGTAAAAAGCTCCCCTGTGTCACAGTGTTTGTACAATCTTCATAAGCTCACACAGAGCTTATTTGTGGACCCCAGACCCCAACCTTTGGCTTTTCGGAAAGCTCACCAGCTTATTTAAATAGTCCAGTGCTTATTGTGACCTTACGAACCTTTGCCCATAGCTTATTTTGCCTTATAAGTTAGCATCACCACACTGAGTACACTGAGTACTCAGTGTTTGAGCCAAACTTCACAAGCTCACACAGAGCTTATTTATGGGACTTAGGCTTTGCTTTTTGGCTTATTTGAAAGCCTTCCAGGTCAGCTTGTTGGGTCAAAAGCCCTTTTTGACCCCTGAGCTTAATTGTGGGCCTCACATAGGCCTGCAGTTGGCCCTTTTAGCTTGTTTAAGTTTGTGGTTTTTGCAAAATGCTTATTTGTTGTTCTTAGCTTATTGAGTGTGCTTTTTCTTTCTCTCTGGCTTATTTTGTGTTCATATCATTTGTTTTTAGCTTAATATTACTTTTGTGATCGTTTGTGTGGCTTATTTTTCACCAAAAATCCATTTTCAAAGCAAAAGTCAAACTGTGGGAATAATAAGCTTGCCTATTGCTTATTTTTGAGTTTTAGGAAAAGTGTTTTCATAAAATTTGGTTAATTACAGTGTACAAATAGTTTCGAAAAAGAAAAATCACAAAAACATCACTTTTAAAAAAGTGATAGCTTCTATTTAAGCCATTTGGCTTATTGTTCAGCTTTTTCAAAAAACATTTTCCATTTTTATAATTTTCATAGGTTTCTGACATCTTGTAGTATTTTTAGTAATTTTTCCAGATTTTTCTCTTTTCATTTAGTATTTTTCATAATTAATATTAGATTTAATAATAATTATGTAATATTATTAATTAAATAGTTTTCTTAATTTTTAGTTAACAACAGTACCTTTTTATAATTTTTATAGGTTTTATATATCAATAAATAATTTTAGGAAATTTTTCATAATTTTCACTGTTCATTTTCTACTTTTCATAATTAAATTAGTTAAAAATAGTATTTAAGAAATAATTAAGTTAATAATTCGTAAAATAGTTTAAATAATAATGTTTATAAACTTTTTATAATTTTCTGTAGTGGTTAATTAGTTTTGTAAAAAATTTCATAATTTTCTAAGTCATTTTGGTATTTATAGTAATTTAAATTAGTTAAATAGTTTTAATTGGTAATTAATTAATTAATAAAAAATTAAGAAAAAGACAAAAAAATATAATTTTAGTTTTTAAATTATTTTTAAGTTATTTTATAATTTTTAAAAGTGAATTTGTATTTTTCTTAGCTTTATTTGATATTTTGTTATATTTAGAATTTAAATATTTATAATAAGTAATTAAATAGTTTTTAATTAATATTAAATAATAAGATAATCAAAAAAATATTTTTATTTTTTATAAAATATTCTTTTTATATTAAGTTTGTAAAAAAGTCATTTTCACCCCTGTAGTTTGTTTTTGCTTAATTACCATTTTCCCAGCACGCATTTACATTTGTTTTAATTTTAATTACGTTTTTAGTTTATCTGATTTTCCGTAATTGTTAATAACTGTTATTTAACTCATTTCCATTTGTGTAAATCAATCCAAATCATTATCTGGTTACTATATCCTAATCACTCATTCCCATAACGTTAAAAAATACAATTTCAACCTCGTTGGGACATAACGACCCGTGAATGCACTGTGCTTTCAACGGATCATAAATTGATCACTTGCTCTCTCATAGCTTGACTTTGTTGACCAAGCACCCTTGGTTGACTTAGTTGACTCTTTGGAGTGAGTCACCGCTCTAATACGAATTGTAGAACCGTAGGGGGGTGAATATGGTAATTTTGACTAACTTGATGTTTAACAACTTCTAGTCTTAAAGATCAACAAGTGGTTATACACAACAACAATCACAAACACAATATATAAAGCAAGTAAAGAGATACCACGATATATACTGGTTCGGGATTGGGAGGGGTCAGATGCGAATCCACGACACTAATACTGTTACTAAGAATAATCCTTATGGTGGATTATAAACCGTTAAAACTTCACTGAATTAATATGCACAAAGATCGGCCTTCACTAGGAAGAGCTACTCCCAACGACATTCCATCTTCGGAAACCACTCACAAGAATCTCGTGATTTGACTTAACCACTAAGACCACAAAGACTACAAATACTTCCCCACCGGAAGTATCAAACCCCAAACTAGATCTTCCCCAATATAGGCTTGATCACCAAGATGCAAGACTTTACAATGTTACAACCAAATGAAAGAATGATAGTTGTTTATTCAAACTAAGCCCTAACCTAACCCAGAGACTCTATTCTAATAGAAAATGTATAGATAATAAGACGCTTGACACAATTCACAGTTGATTAGGGTCTTGTGAATCTCTCTTGCGGAAGAAGTGTTCTTTCAATTTACGATTAAAGCTAAAAAAAAGAAAAAAAATATCAAAAGTCAAAAGTAATAATGACAGAGAGAGTAACACTTTTTAAGAGATCACAAATCTTCATCCCAATCCCGCTCTCGGTCTCAATCTATATTTCAATCCTAATTTTTAAATAGAAATTAGTATGAAGTTGAAGATTTGTCAAATACAATGAGTAAACGTTACGTAAATGTAACTATTTGCCAATATAAAATCATGTATATCATTAAGGGATAATATCATATATATATATATATATATATATATATATATATATATATATATATATATATATATATATATATATATATATATATAGTGTAACTTTATTTTCAGAACCCTCTTAAGTGCGGGAACTGCGAGAACCCCATTTGAACCGTTAGATTGTTTGATCAATGGATGAGATGATATGTGCCATTAGTGTCATTAATGAAAAGAATAGGAAACCTTTTGCAAATAGGAAAACTTTCTGTAAATTAGAGTGGGGTATTAACGTAATTTTGCATCATCTTTTTTTCAGTAACCTCCCCTATTAGATAGGCAAATTAATATATGATTAGGTCAAACTCAAATAACGCATTCTCTCTTTCTAGTTCACAACCGCCTCCCAACTTTTCTCCCATATGAATGAATACCCATCTGTCAATCGATGCTAATTAATATATGATGATTTTAATTTTTTTTCCCATCTGTTGGTCAATGAAGAAAAAGTTGTTAATGACGAAGATCTGATCTAATTATCCGAATTTCGTTTGATTGATGCTAATGGTGAGTTTATTTTTATTCAATAACTTTCATTAGATCCTGTCATCATAGACTCAATTGGTTAAAACATTGCACTATTATTGGCTTACTTTTGCTTGAATCTGAGTTCGAGAAAAAAAATGGGTATGTCTCGATTTTTTTTACAAGGATCGATGAAGTTTGTTTGAGATCTGTAAAGATCTTTGAATCTTTCTAAAAAAAATTCTAGATATTTGTTTTTCTGTTTTCGGTTATAGACTTGAGAAAAAAATGGGGTTTTGTGGTTTGTTGATGAGGAGTTATTAATGAGATGTTGTTGTTCAGATGGATGTAATTCTAGAGCCTTTAATTTGTATCCTTTTTCAATATCTTTGGTTGAAAGCTAGAGTCCTTTTTCCCCTCTTGGCAACCCAAGAACAGTGTAATGATTAATGAAAATAACAACCATTAATTAATGACAAAAAAAAAATGTATATAGTGTAGTTTATCAATCTATGATGCCGAACATAATTGTTTTATAATAAGAAAACTAAAACCAAGTCGGTGGTAAATTTTTTATTGCAGGGGACGATAAAAGTGAATGCGTAAAACATAATAGCGAGAATGTGTTAAGAAATATATTTAAGAAACATTAGAAAGATATCTACTGAAGTAAAGAAGCATGAGGTGTTTAATTTTAGAGATGGGTGTTTGTTTTATTAAAAATATTGGGATGTTGAGGTGCTAAAGTAAGTTGTCTGATTTGGTTTCTAAAATCTAGAAAGGATTGGCACATGTGTTTGTTTATATAAAACATACATGTTTACATATATAAACCATACATGTTTTTACGTATATGGTTGAAATATATACTAAAACATATATGTTTTGCGTTTGGATTATAAAACATATATGTTTTCTGCTTCGATTATATGTTTACGTATAAAACATATATATTTTGTGTTTGGATCATATATGTTTTACATACATAACAAAATTGGTCTCTTGTTTATTTGTGTTTGCTAGTTGAAGCTTATGCATGTGTGTTATGTTATCTTGAGTTTTATTTTAAAAGTATTTAATCTTGACTATTATTTTTTTTAGGCGTGACAATATGTTCTTTGAAGGCGTGCACATACGTTTTAACGAATTTAATGAGAAGCTGGAAGTACATATGTGTTCTTGGAAGGCGTGCATGTATGTTCTTGAAAGACATGCACACATGCTCAAAAGAATCTAATGAGAAACTTCAAACACATATGTATTGTGCACATATGTCCTTATAAGGCGTGCATATGTATATTCAAAATGATACATTTGATTTGTATTTCATTTTATATAAAATTTTGTGTATTATTTTATATGTTTCGTTTGTAATGAATCTAAAGTTTACGGCTACAATTTATGTTTTTAGTTTTTATTTAAGAATTTTATAGAATATACCGCAGAAACATATATGCAATTACATTTTTAAGTAAAATTTAAACAATTGTACAATAAAAACACATGTAAATTTACATTATTAAAAAAACACACAAATGCTTGACTTTCTAGAAACATAAAAAAAAAAAATGCTTGAATTTCTAGAAACATGCATGCACAATTTAAAAAAAAAAAAAAAAAAAAAACTGCATTTTAAGAAGAAAAAAAATCCGAAAATTATGAGATATTTAAAAATGGGGTTTAACAAAATATTATAAAAAATATAAAAATTGTCATTTACTATAATACCCTTTAGATTAAATAATAATCTTAAATTTTTAAAAAAATCTCATTGGTCTAAAAGAGTTCTCGCAGTTCTCGCACTTAAAAAGGTTCTGAAAATAAAGCCCCCTATATATATATATATATATATATATATATATATATATATATATATATATATATATATATATATATATATATATATATATATATATATATATATATAGGGGAACTTTCAAACGAGAACCATTTTATCTACAAGAACTGCGAAAACCACTTGCCAGCCATTGGATTTGTTGATCAATGGTCAAAAACGAATGTGCCATTTATGTAAATAATTAAAAGATAAGGTAGATTGGTGTAATTGATAAAAAGGGTAATTAAGGAATATCAAAATTATACTTTTTTTTAAACCGTCCAGGCGTCCACATCTTAAAAAAAAAATCTTGTCACTTTGAGAAAATACTTCTCTCTCAAAACCCTAACCACCTTTCTTTCTCCCTATTATTTCACAGCCACCATAACCACACCCATCTCCCCATCATTCCCAGACCCCATTCACAAATGTTTACATCACCGTTGCTTGAGATGCCGAGTGATGACGAAGTTCTTTAGATCTAGCGGCTTCAATTTTTTTTTTGTTTTCGTATACTTCTCCAGATCTCGCGTCCTCAATTGATCTATGAACACGAAAACCAAAACTTTCGATCTATGAGCCGCTTTGTCAAGTTGTGGTGGTCGTTTTTTTCGCCGACCGTTTAGTTTTCTCCAAATCAAAATCATCTACTGGTCCGTACACATTCTTTATTTCTTTCATTTATACTTTTTAATTACTTCATTATTTAATCTTAGCCGTCATGTTTTCAATTTATCTTACGTTATTACGTATATACAGATCGATTTATTTATTTTTGTGATTATTTTTGATTGATGATCTGTTGTTAGTTGCTGAAAAAAATACACGAATGTTTAATGATTGGGTAAGTCGTTTTTTAATACATTTCATATAATCGTATGTACATTGATATGATCGTATTCGAATGGAATCTTTTTTGTATGACTAAACTCTTTTTTTGTTTCAAGTGGTTCTGGACTTTTTTTTTTCGGTGATATTTGAGAAACATGGAATCATTTGTTTTGGTGATGTTGCTTTGATGATTTTGATTTTTTGACTGAAATCGATCGATTAATTTGATAGATTAGGTGAACTGGTAAGTAAAGAGCAATACGTGGCTTATATGCAAAAAGATGTACACCATGTGAAAAAACTAGAAAATAAATCATTGTTTTTTAACACAATTGTTATTGAATTCTTATTGTTTTAGTATTATAATCTAAGATTTGTTTTTGGTGATGTTATTGTTATCGTTATAGTTTCAATTATATTGTTATTGTTTTAATATTATAATATAAGATTTGTTTCGATATATGTTTCGGGAAGAGTGCATATGTGTTTTAGTTTGTATAAGCCAATGGTATAAACATGTATGTTCAAAACGTATATGTTTGAGAACATGATGTTCAAAACATGTATGTTATAGAACAAGTATGTTTTAAAAGAATGATTGCTTATAAATGGAATGCTTAAAACATATATGTTTTGTGTTTATGATTAAAAAACATGTTTACATCATTCGTTTAATATACACAAGATTGTGTATATGTGTTACGCTAGTTGTTGTGATTAATTTTCGCTTCTTATTTGTTTGTGGTTTAATTAATTTTGTGCATGCTTGTTTCAGATTGATTGATGAAGATGATGATATCATTCAAGACCGGAAAGTGAATGAACATGATTATACATGAAGATAATTTGCGACATTCGGAGATATATGATTATTTTATTTGTTTTTGTACTTGTAATTAAGTGAAATGTAACATTTAAATATATCAATATTGTTTTTCCTTTTATAATGATTTGTGTTCTTTAATTTGTGTTATAAAAATATTAGTAGGTTGATTAAAAAAAAAAGTTTTGGCTAAAAAAAACATGTATGCACCTATTTGGGAAATAAAAACATGTATGCATTTTGATTAATTGAAAACATGTATGCACCGTGACTACTTGGAGGAAAAAAACATGTATGTCCTAAAAAAACATGTATGCACCATGACTATTTAAAAAGATGTTAAAAAAAAAAAAAAAAAAAAAACGAATTTAAGATTATAAAAAACGAGAATTATAAAAAAATAAAAAATAATATGAAAATTTACTATTATACCCTTTTAAATTAAAGAAAAATAACAAAATGCTATGGAGCATTAAATGGTGTACATTGTGTATTATTAGTTGTAAAAGGGGGGTTTTCGCAGTTCTTGCAGATAAGGTGGTTTTCGTAAGAAAGGGACCCTATATATATATATATATATATATATATATATATATATATATATATATATATATATATATATATATATATATATATATATATATATAATAGGGTGGGGTTAAATAAAAGTCCCTTATAATAGAAAGTGTAGGAAGATTGTGGGAGTGACATGTGTCACCCCCATGCCACATCATTTGAACGGTCACCCCCCCCAAACCACCCACCTCGCGCGCGAAAAAAAAATTCCCCGCCAAAAAAATTTTTTTTGGGCAAAAATTTTTTTCCGCAAAATTTTTTACATGCATCACGTTATAATTTACTGCATCAACGATTATAAAGTTACTGCATCACGTTTACGCATCACAATTGAATTTTACCTGCATCATGGTATCTGCATTCATGGTTATAATGTTACTGCTCATAGTTACATAGGAACTGCTTAATCCTAAGTTTTCTGGCATCTTATGTATGTAAACTGCATCAGGTTACTGCATTCATGGTTATAAATGTTACATACATATATGATGCAGAAAACTTATTGATGATGCAGTAACGTTTATACCATGAATGCAGTAACCGTGATGCAGTTTACATACATAAATGCAGAAAACTTAGGATAAATGCAGTTCCTTGTAACTATGATGCAGTAACATTAATATCCATGAAATGCAGTTAAACCTTGATGCAGCTAATAACATATATTGTGATGCATAAACGTTGATTGCAGTAACTTTATAATTCGTGATCAGTAAATTTATACAGTGATGGCAGTAAAAAATTTTGGCGGAAAAAAAAAATTTTTGGCCAAAAAAAATTTTTTTTGGCGGGAATTTTTTTTTCGCGGGGCGGGGGAGGGTGGGTGTTTGGGGGGTGACCGTGTCAAAGATGTGGCATGGGG
>LBNU01007534.1:126921-142692 GCA_014162995.1 Artemisia annua
ATATATATATATATATATATATATATATATATATATATATATATATATATATATATAATATATATATATATATATATATACACACACTCTAAACATGAAAATACCACATATATACTCAAAATATCTATACTACTATATAATGCATTTAGGACATTTATAATTAGAAAAGCTTAAAAATTCAGACTTTTACTTACTAACTATGGAAACAACCACCCCTAACAACCACCCCAACAATTTATAACCACCTCAACAACCACCCAACAATTTTTAACCACCCAACAACCAATTTCTACCACCTCACCTCCCTCCTCTTCACCCCAACAATCCGCCCCGCATTGCGCGGGCACCCTTCTAGTATGTTTTAAATGTATTTAAATCATGTTTTATATATGTGGAATTCGCCCATCATTAAACACTATAATCTCTGTCTTTTAATAAAGCGTCATATACATGGAATTGACCCATCATTAAACACTATAATACCGTGTCAATACAGTCAAATCCATGCTGTTCACGATTATAATATTCGTGATAGCATCCCTATTTAACCGCCAAAACAAAAGGACATTTTCTAGCCCAAACAACATTTCTTTTTCATCCCTCAACCTCTTTCTATCTCCCTCACAAAAAAACATAGTTTCCATGGAATCACAAAACCGTTGTTCCGTTATCATCATCGGGGCAGGAATATCCGGTAAGAAGCAAAAAATACATATGTAGATACCTTATTTTCCAATCTATAGGCATTTGTGTACGTATATAATTAACTATGCAATCATTTTTCTATACGTTTAGGCATATCAGCTGCGAAAGTGTTGGCGAAAAATGGAATCGAGGACATTTTGATATTAGAAGCGTCCGATAGTATTGGAGGAAGGATCAAGAAACAAAACTTTGGAAATGTTTCTGTCGAGCTTGGTGCTGGTTGGATCGCGGGTGTCGGTGGAAAAGAATGTAACCCGGTTTGGGAACTCGCGGCGCAATCCGGTCTTCGTACTTGTTTCTCGGATTATAGTAATGCTCGGTATAATATTTACGACCGAAGGTAATGTGGTGGAATATTAGCTTGATTCAAAACTTTGTTTGTTTTATAACAATTCACAAATTACAAAAGTGGCAACTTCGCAAAATGTTTTCGTATCGTATAACAGATTATTCGCTTGCAAAACTGCCTTTTTTAAGAGCCAGGTCTGAGGTCTCCACAGTTTATTTTAGTTTTGCAAATGCAATATAATATCAAAAAAAACACATGCATAAATATATGCTTAAAGCATAAATCACTTGGATAAGTATATTATGAACAGTTTTTCTTTAAATTTTTACTAATTATTTTTTCAAATCAATTAATCAAATCATTAAGTACATCAGTAGAATGATTATTAGACTGAAGAATCATTTTTCTATTGTTTTGCGAACGTAAAGATGAGATTATAACCTTAAAAAGTTGTTGTTGCTTGATATGGTTTATAAATTTCTTATTGTATATTCGGTTGTTATAGTGGGAAGATATTTCCGAGTGGTGTGGCCGGTGACACGTATAAGAAAGCGGTTGAGTCGGCTATTCAAAAGTTACGAACCGATCAGAACACTTCTGACGTGTCTGATGTTTCCATATATCCCACGTAACTATCTCTTATTTTTGGCTTATTTATTCACACGTAGTTCTTTTTACTTTTTCTTGCTAAAAAGTAAATACTAAATAACTTTGGTTATTATTATTTTTATTTATTTATTTATTATTTATTTTTGTGTAAGTGATGTTAAGTTGTTGATCGATTTGCTTACTCCATTGCATAATTTATTTTGTTTTTTGTTCTTTAATTTCCAGAACACCGGAAACGCCTATTGAGCTAGCAATTGATTTTATACTTCATGATTTTGAAATGGCTGGTCAGTTTCCAGCTCCCTTTAGCAATCACTTGCTCATTTTTTAACGGTATCACGTTAAATGTTATTTCTTATTGTTTCACATTAAGAAAATTGGATTCCTATAAGGAAAATGATAGAACATGAACCAATAAGTTACGGGTGTCTCAATTATGTTCTTTGAGATATGCATGTATGCTTGAAAATCTAGTTTTTATGTCACAATGAATTTATAGCAAGTCTTTATATGAATTGATACGAGAGTATATGTTAGTATAATAAACCAATAATGATAAAGCAAAAGATGTCAAAGTATAATAAACACAATATGATCGTATTTAACTAAACTCCCAATTGGCTCTTGGCACGCACCATTTGACAACTTTTGATATTTTCTTGAAGTCTTGAATTTACAATTTAAAACACGAAAACTAATTAAACATGCATCTTAAGATAAAATACTTTTGTAATAAGTTGCATAGTAAGCAAATTACATAAAAAATGAAGGTGAGTTGTAATGTTGTATGATATCAAACATTTGTAAAGAAGTTTCTAATAGTGCACAAATCGCCTCTTTATATAAAATAGTCATGTACTTTATTTTGCAGAGGTTGAGCCAATATCGACATATGTCGACTTCGGGGAGAGGGAATTTCTAGTCGCGGACGAGAGAGGTTACGAGTATCTACTATACAAAATGGCTGAAGTATTTTTGTTTATGTCGGATGGCAAAATCTTGGACAATCGTCTTAAACTTAACACGGTTAGTAGCTAAACAGTACTCGTATATGATTATCATTTTGAAGCCTTGTGTCCTTTTATATTTCTGCCAGGTAGTTGTTTGTTTTATTAGCCATTACACAGCTAGTCGTCTTCTGTCCATTAATTGGAACATGAAGGGCATAAAATGCCATGATCGAACTAGTTGCATACTTGCATGGACAAAACTAGTGATCTATTAATATCTATTTAAATGATCAAATCACAAACGTAGTGCATTTTCACATGTAAGAATAGATCATGTTAATGTGAATGCACTATATAATTTACTATTGTTGTCAGTGTTAGTCGTGTGCTATATATTTAAATACCACTAATTGCTTAGCTGTATGTCAAAATATCACATGTATACACATAAAATATTAAAATCTATATTAATTAACTTAATTGAGATGGATGGATATTGTTTATTCTAATATCATGAAATTTAAAACACTTCCTGGAAAAAGTTTTTCCCGGAGCTCTATGCAAAAATAGTTATTTAAAATTGCTGAAACTAGTAATTAGCTACGATATAGGCCGAAAATAATAGCTAATAAAAAAAAACATATTTTCCATTAATTGTGGTTGCTAGCCTCAAGTTATTGATCTAAGCATAAAGTATATTGCTTTGTTTGACTTTTTATAAGAATCTATGGTGTTATGTCCTGTTGACATACAACGTGCATGCCTGTTTTGATGGATTTGTGCAGGTTGTTCGAGAATTACAGCAGTTGAGGGACGGCGTTAAGGTGACAACAGAGGATGGTTGTGTTTACGAAGCCAACTATGTTATTTTATCTGTTAGTATCGGTGTCCTTCAAAGCCATCTCATATCTTTCAACCCCCAATTGCCTGTGAGAATCCTTTTTCCCTCTGTCACTCTCCAATTTTTAATTGAAGTAAGATGTTGACTAGTTAGTTTAGTTACCCAAAACACAATTTTTTTTAATCCTTGATTAGGCCAACCCATGTGGTTGTATCTCGTAGGTGCATTTTGTATACATTTTATATTTTAATAGTAACTGATATCATCTAACGGAATATAGGACGCTTCCCTAGAAACTATCTGATTAGTTTATAAGCTTTAAATTTAGATATGGACAAGTTAAAAAAGTGTGCTCGGTTATAATAGTTAAATGTGTCAATTGACCTATTTGTTTGTTTGAATTATTAAAGATAGTTTTTACGTTTCGTTAAAAGCTAGAAGGCTTCTGAAAACAGACAAAATATAAGAAACTTTTGGGCCAAGCAAATGCTATAAACTTTAGACAGTGTTCCGGATGACAATATAAATCTTCAAAACAACATATTCATTCTGAAACCGTGTATAGTCTGCGTATATGTGAAGTATTAGGCTCACTAATTGTGCAAAAAAGAAGAGTTTTGGATTAAAACTTTTTGCCAAAATGGAAATGATGTTTATATATGCTGTCAAAATCTTTTCATTTCTCCAATAGGGGTTAGAGTTTTGTTCAATGTAAGTATGCTGTGATTGAGTGATTGAGTTTAGTACTCTTGTTAATGTCAATAGGGAGCCATTTGTTTTAACGCAAGGCACATGACTTTAGAGGAGCTAGAGGGCATACTATAGATCTTGTGGCCGCCACCCTAGTATGCTCCAAATATTCACATTTTGCGAGCCCAATTTATATTGTCTTTATTAGCTAGGTGCTTGGAATAATTTGCAAATTGATTAACACTTTTTACCAGCATTCATTTCATGAATCTGCTCTGGGTTTTCATTTTGCATATGACATTTACCAACTTATTAGTCAGTTGGGTCACAAAAGGTTTGATTTGTTGATTCTAACAATTTAAATTTTCGATTTTAACATGCACATTGAGTTAAAGTTGTTAAAATCATGGACCACGTGTTAACTGGAAAGTTAGAACTCAATTTTTTTAAATGATGATATTGGCATATGACACTATGTCATTTTTACATGTTCCCGCGGTATTCTCTTAATGCTGTGGATGTATCAGCTGGTTTTTGTAAAATAAACAATTCCATCAAATAGAAAGCGATATTTTTGTTTTATACATTAAATATTGTAATGTGTTGTATACTGGGTTTTCAAATTTTGAGTATTATTTTAATTGCAGTTGTGTAAATTCCCAATCATAAATATTTTGAAATAGTTAATTATTGTATATATCTTGTTGTTAAGGTTAAAGGAAAGTAATACATTGAACAACATAAGTATTCCAGATTGCGTGCTTTCTTTTATTGAAAAAACAATGACATCTCTCATGTGATGATTTCTATATGTTTCTGGGGTTTGACTATTTATTTATTTTTTATATTTCTGCCAAATTTCGGAATCTTTAATTTAGATAAATATGGGAAAGAGTAAGGGGATTATTGTTCCCAAATAGTTTATTACGCAGCACCCTTTTTTATAAATGAGGTTATAAGTAGATTACTGCTTTGTTTATCTAAAAACAACGGCAGTATTGGTAAGCGGTTAACATGTATCATGTGTTGCTTTCTATATACACAAACAAAACATACGAACTTACATCATGTTCCTTATTACTATAACATTCTTGTACGTGCAACCAATTCTAAATATCGTTATATTTTTTCTGGGACCATGACTATTACTAAGTACAAAGAGGTTCTGTTTTTTTATTGTGGACTTAATGACCTATTGTGAGTTTGTGACGTAAACTTTCTATGAAAAGATAGGTAAATTCTGTTGATTAGCATCTAACGTAACTAATGTCTATGGAAACAGAGGTGGAAAACAGAGGCCATTGAGAAATGCGATGTTATGGTGTACACAAAAATATTCCTAAAGTTTCCAAAAAAATTTTGGCCTTGTGGTCCTGGAAAAGAGTTCTTCATATATGCCCATGAACGACGAGGCTACTACACATTTTGGCAGGTTTGTTTAGCATAATAAGTCTGTTTGATGCCTTAATTTACAACTGAATATATTATTATGATAATTGATGACAAGTAATATAAGAATATGTTAGACAACAGAGGTGTTTACATCATGAGTTTGTCTGGAACTCATTAAAATTTCAAATTAGCTAACTTCCAGTCGAATCATCGAGATGGTTTCATGACTTTTTTTTTTTTTTTTTTTTTTTTTTTTTTTTTTTTTTTTTTTTTTTTTTTTTTTTTTTTTTTTTTTTTTTTTTTTTTTTTTTTTTAAATTCTCATATAATTAATCATTAGGGAGTACATTATGTCAAGGTTGTCACACTTTCATATATAACAATGTTATGTTATTTGATTTACTTGTTTTAGCTCCCTTCATTCTGTTGATTCTCAGCATGTTTTTTGTTAACTTACTTGCTCTCCATATAATATGACTTTTTTTAAACAATTCATCTTGTAAACTAACATGTGATATATCGGTGGGTGATTATGCTTTTAAAGTTTAAGAATTTCCAACTTTAAATAGACAATATAATTAATCGACCCACTGCATATTTTCTATATTGTCACTATCCATTGGAGATTTTAATATGTATGGTTTGCGTGCTTATGTGAATATATTCCTTTCTAAAGAGTTTCAGCTACACCGTTATCGTTTACTTCATGAAGATGTTTTCCATAGGACATGTTCCCTTATATGCTGACAATATTTTTGCAAATCTAAATAAAATTTGGCCTACGAACAACATATATGATGAAATTGCAATGAAAAATTTGAAGTATATGATAGTCTTTCTTACATAAGAGATGGTTGCTAAATGTATCTATCCTCACAGCAAATGGAGAATGCGTACCCCGGGTCAAATATTCTTGTTGTAACATTGACAAATGGAGAATCCAAGCGAATTGAGTCTCAGTCAGATCAAGAAACAATGATAGAAGCAATGGAAGTGCTTAGGAACATGTTTGGACCTGACATTCCTGAAGCTACAGATATACTTGTGCCACGTTGGTGGAACAATCGCTTCCAGCGTGGTAGTTACAGCAACTACCCAATCTATGCTAATTCTCAAATGGTTGATAACATTAAGGTGATCATCCAGCCCTATATTTGTTGTATATTGTTACAAATTGATTATCAAATTGTATGTTGTATTTTTAGTCATTAAAAGGTTGCCATTCAAATCCATGATCACAAGGAGTTATTTTTTTTTTTCTTCTAATATATGTCAAACGGTTAGCTAAAATATGTACTCCCTCCGTCCTATATTAAATGTCCACTTTCACTTTTCAAAGTCTTTTTTCATAAACTTTGACTTTAAATATTTTTATGTGTGTTATATAATACTTGATGTAAAATATATGAATGAATTGAGTTTTAAATGTATTTTCGTTAGATATAACTTTTATCAAGTAGTATATAATACAAACAAAAATATTTACGGTCAAAGTTGAAGAAAAAAGATTTCAAAAGTCAAAAGTGGACATTTAATATGGGACGGAGGGAGTAATTTTTAAGGAAACGGTTCAAATGGGTCTATCATGCCATATGTTGGATTATTATTGTGACAATTTATCATTACTTGCGAAATAGATAAAGGGATGAATAGAAGTTTTTGGGTTGGCCCAACCGACCCGCTTTGACTTGTACCTAATTTAGTACATGTTTTGGTCCATTATCAAAATGCTTGGGCCATCCATTTTGTCACCTCCGCTATAATATCCTTTGTAGCATAAACTGTAAGATGATCTTTNTGTATATTGTTACAAATTGATTATCAAATTGTATGTTGTATTTTTAGTCATTAAAAGGTTGCCATTCAAATCCAATGATCACAAGGAGTTAATTTTTTTTCTTCTAATATATGTCAAACGGTTAGCTAAAATATGTAATTTTTAAGGAAACGGTTCAAATGGGTCTATCATGCCATATGTTGGATTATTATTGTGACAATTTATCATTACTTGCGAAATAGATAAAGGGATGAATAGAAGTTTTTGGGTTGGCCCAACCGACCCGCTTTGACTTGTACCTAATCTAGTACATGTTTTGGTCCATTATCAAAATGCTTGGGCCATCCATTTTGTCACCTCCGCTATAATATCCTTTGTAGCATAAACTGTAAGATGATCTTTCAGAAAGATAAGGTTTAACTTAACATCAAATGCCCAGCAAAGATGGCACTAACAACTTTGTTTTTATTATATATTGTTAGGCTCCTGTTGGACGGATATTTTTCACTGGAGAACATACCAGCGAAAAGTTTAATGGTTATGTGCACGGTGGGTACTTGGCTGGTAAGTGGTCTTCACTCTTATGATTTTGAATATTGTTTCAAGTATTCCTATAGTATCTAAAAAATGCCGCATCACATTCAAAGCTAACAAGTTGGTATGTTTGACTTTTTAAACCGTCTAAATGGTGTTGGTATGGACAGGTATAGACACGGGAAAAGCTTTGTTGGAAGACATGAAGACCGATAATGATAGAGAAACTGATAATGGATCTGTTTTACAGCCGCTGCTTGCACTAACGTTGTCACAAACAGACATAGTAGCTGGTGTCCGAAATTGTGATATCCATACACAGCTTTTTCATTGTAATAACAAAAGGGGCCTTACTGAGGCAATATTATGACCACAAAACTACCAGTACATGATAAATAACAAAACCTATGTTGAGAAACAGATGACTCGATGCTCCAAACATGAGTTGCAGGAAATTGTGACGACGAGCTAACTATTAATTGACGTATGGAGGAGTAACTGAAAATACAAACAGAGATTATTGAGCAGGGTAGGACTTTTAGGACTAGATAAATTTCGAGCTCCTAACTAATTTGTAGTTGATTCAATAAAGAAACTTTTGCAAATTAAAAGTGCTTGGTTCACACTTTAGATTGTTCATTCATTTAGACAAATAATTTGTATGTGTGTGTTATCAAATTTGTTTATGCGTGTTTTGAAATATGAGGTGAGCCAAATAGACTTTGAATCCTCCCTCCAAGGCAGAATTCAAATTTCGGCTACTATGTGTATATAGGACTTGGACCAGTACAAGCTATGTTGTATGGTTATATATACCTGTCAAAATTCGTCGATAGAATGTGAGAAATGTGAGTCCCTTGAAGCACTAAATTGTGGCCTATAAGTATCTTTCATAGTGGTTTTTATTTTGATTTCAAAGTTTACCGTCTAGCTTAATACTTTGGAGCTTATGAGAATGTCTTTAGTTGTGGGTTATCGGTAATTATCACCATGCTTTTGCTGATTTCAAAGTAATCATGCTATCCCAATCAGTGGCGGAACTTGAACATTTATTTTGGGAGGGCCAAATCGTAGATTTTTTGTATTATCAACTAAATTACCCCTAAAACCTATAAAATTTACACTAATCGTGGCAATTTTTGAGGGGGCCGGGACCCTCCCCTGCCCCTTAAAAGGTCCGCCCTTGCCCATCACTCTGGGCTTGAGGTGTAACACGTAGCTAGGCTTCCTTGAGTCGTACACTCATAAGCATGTTAATGTTAATGTCTTATGATTATTGATCATTATATGGTGTTCTTGTGCGCGATTTATGTGTTGATCTCTTTAGTCCAGTATAACAAATATACCGTAATTTGGTCCAATGTTAATGTCTTATGATTAAACCTATAAACTCACCTGCGTTAGCTGACCTTTTTAGCATGTTTTCTCAGGTATTTGAATTGGTTGATGTATTTAATGAACTTTTGGAGGCGCTTGACAATGGCACGGTCATAGACTACTCTGGTATATATTTGGGGAGAAAAGTCCAAAATACATCCCTGTGATATGCCAAAAGCCCTTTTTCATCCTTTTTTTTTTTTTTTTTTTTTTTTTTTTTTTTTTTTTTTTTTTTTTTTTTTTTTTTTTTTGATTTTTTTTTTTCTTTTTNATATTTGCATCGTTAGTCCTTATTGAGTTAAAATATTTGCATCGTTAGTCCTCATTGAGTTAAAATATTTGCATCGTTAGTCCTCATTGACTATTCTTACTTTTTTATCATTTTTCGTCCGTTTTTCTTACGTTTTCGTCTGTTTTTATCCGTTTTTGTCCGTTTTTCTCATGTTTTTATCAGTTTTCGTCCGTTTCTATACGTTTTCATCCACTTTTCTCATGTTTTTATCCGT
The DNA here is from genome assembly GCA_014162995.1 of Artemisia annua. Taxonomy (NCBI): domain Eukaryota; kingdom Viridiplantae; phylum Streptophyta; class Magnoliopsida; order Asterales; family Asteraceae; genus Artemisia; species Artemisia annua. The sequence continues at coordinate 136,591 of LBNU01007534.1, forward strand.
TTCTTCCGTTTTTCTCACGTTTTTATCCGTGCTCATACACTTTTATTCGTTTTCGTCTATTATTTTACGTTTTCATCCGTTTTTCTTATATTTTATCTGGTTTCATCCATTTTTATATATATAATATGTATGAAAGCGGATAAAATATATGAAAATAGATAAAAACGTATGAAAACTTGACATTTGATAAAAATGTTTCTGAATCGATTTTAAATCATGATTTTGACCCCTTTCTGATCCGAATCATCAAAAGTGTATAACACAAAAGTTGTCCAGAATAATGTTTTACATCAAGACACGTGAGATTTTAACCTGAAATTGCAAACCAGTGGCTATTTACCACCAAAACTTAAGCGGTTATCGATTTGGTAGTAACATCCACTGTTTTGCAATTTCAGGTTAAAATCTCGCGTGTCCTGATGTAAAACAGTATTCCAGACAACTTTCGTGTTTTACACTTTTGATGATTCGGAGCAGAAATGGGTCAAAATCGTGATTTAAAATCAATTCAGAAACATTTTTATCAAATGTCAAGTTTTCATACGTTTTTATCTATTTTCATATAGTTTTATCCGTTTTCATACATATTATATATATATAAAAATGGATGAAACCGGATAAAATATAAGAAAAACGGATGAAAACGTAAAATAATAGACGAAAACGAATAAAAGTGTATGAGCATGGATAAAAACGTGAGAAAAACAGAAGAAATGGATAAAAACAAAAAAAAGGGATGAAAACGTATAAAAACGGACGAAAACTGATAAAAACATTAGAAAAACGGACGAAAACGGATAAAAACGGACGAAAACGTAAGAAAAATGGACGAAAACGTAAGAAAAACGGACGAAAAATGGTAAAAACGTAAGAATAGTCAATGAGGACTAACGATGCAAATACTTTAACTCAATGAGGACTAATGATGCAACTATTTTAACTCTTGTTAGGAGATAACGGAAAATCATTTGCATCGTTAGTCCATAGTAACTGATATTACTAACTAACGGATGTATTTGTGCCAACTTTACTAACGGTGGATGATTTTGTTCCAAAAAAAAGAAAAAGGATAACGGGCTTTTGGCATACTACAGGGATGTATTTGGGACTTTTCTCTATATTTAGGACTGCTTAAATTCCTTTGTGGGCCTCATTCCCGCACTATTTTTTAATGATGTAAATTTTATACTTCTAATTTTGGAATTTCTTCTAAAACGGATAATGTAAATCCGTTTTCAATACTTTGTGTTATGATACCAATTTGGCAGCACCCATGACTTGTATGCTTCCGCTATACTGAATTTTGGGGGTGTTACAGGTGACCCGGCTGGTCACAGTTGTAGCACAACACTTGGAACTTCTGTTACACAATTCCATTTTTAGGAGCAAGGTACTCAGCCTTACCTTGGAATTGAACTTTGAAGATGACAGAGCATATTCAACCATATTTTCTTTGGCAGAATCAAGCGTATAAGTGTTTTTCTGAGCGACCTGGTTGTCCACTTCAATACAAAGATGAACAACTAAGTTTTCAACACTCATTTCCTTTTGCTTATACTTTAGGTAGTTCTTAAATTCCACCCAGCTTTAAGGTAACTTTTCAATAATAGCAACAACTTGAAAAGTTTCACCCAAAGTCATTCCCTCAGCATGAATGTCGTGTAGCAAAACCTGGTCGCATTCTTCGAATCAGCCATCTTGTAATCCAAAAGCTACCACGTATTCTTTGTACCAACATCCTCAGTTTTGTACTCGTGTTCCAATGACTCCTATAATGCTTTGGTTGTATTGGTCTTGCAGTACATGTTATAAAAAGAATCCACCAAACCATTCAAAACATAGTTGTGACACAAAAAATCTAAATTTTACCATGCTTCCACAGCTTGAACAGCCTGTGAATTAGAGGGTTCACCTTCTTTAAGAGATTCCGCCTATGGTGCAGGCTCTTTTAAGAACCGCGCAAGGTTCAAAGTAGTGAGAAAAAAGAACATCTTTTTCTATGCCACCTCTTAAAATTCTGGCTATTGATTTTTTTTGGTTTTTCGACATGTTTAACAACCGTGTTAGTAACTTGCGCACCAGGTATCTTCACAGGAGTAGTCACAACAACGTTGATTGTCATTATGAAAGATCAAATGCAAACAGTGAATTAAACTGTTGTGAAATTTTAAAAGAATAACATTCCACTATAAACGCAAAAGGAGTCCATTTTCAATAATAGTCTTTTATTGCACAAAACCGATTCTGTAAAACTTTATCAATAAGTTTATTTCTATTCCTAAAACAGATTGATACAAAATTTGGAACCCAAATCTGCAGCAAAAAGATTCGCACACATGCTTACTTTCTTTTGACACTAAAATTTGCTCGGTTTGGTCATGATGATATATTCCACTTTAGATTGAAGTTTGATCCAAATGAACATCTAGTGTGTGATACAAGTTTTATATTTAGTTTCATCAAACATTTATTTAAAATTTCTATTAGACTACTCCCAGCAGTCACACTACTTCATCTTCCACCTCAGTGCCGTTTTCTCTCTCCCCTCACTCCCTCTCACTTTTCACTACCAACAACTCACAGCACCTCACCTCTCAACACATTTTTTTATTTATTAAAAACTCAATCTTTCAACTTTTTATTTTCTATTCTATTATTCCAAACAAACTAAATTTTCATTCATTTAAATAAAATACAAATTACAAATGAAAAAAAAAACATACGAATTTTTTTAAAAAACATATGAAATATAAAAAACATACAAAAATTAAAAAATATTACACGAAAATAAAAACACAATCGTTCTATTTGTTTCCTTTATGCATCCAAAGAATTTTAGCGCAGATTCGATCTTGTATTTTTCCCACCATTCTAAACAAATCATTGTGAATCCCGTAATCTTTCAAAAATTCTTCTTTTAGAAAAGTGTCAATCAAAGCTAGTTTTTCTCTTGCAGAATGTTTTTGCATTCCGCGTATGCTTTTCTCAGATCATCTTTAGTTGCGTGTGTGTTGTTAAACTGCACATCTAAGTCGATAATCATTTGCTGACGAATTGTATCCTTATCAATAAGTTTCTGAACACCAGCTTTGATTTCATCGACGGTATGTGAAAGTGAACACTCCATATAAATTTTTTTGTAGAGATTAAGTTTGAAGTTGTATAAAGAATGAAAGTAGAAAATATATAAATGAGAAGTTATGTTTAAAAATGTTAAAACTAAGAGGTATCTTTAGATAAAAATGGGGTAGTGATTTTTTATTTTATTTATTTTTTATTATTATTTTTTTTAATATGCAACGGATATAAAATTTTGGTGGGCCATATTGCATAATTCCATAAGCGGTGAATCACTCACCGTTCATTGCCTTATTTCTCCTTCGTCACGCGGCACCCCACCTCAGCCCAGTAACCTCACGCGTGAGGTTAACTCCTCATGGAAGCCTTGTCGTGCTTGCTTGCAATTAGGGGTGTTATCGGGTTAGGTTAAATCGGGGTTTTTAATATTGAAAAAATGACCCGCAACCCGACTCGATAAGTTGTCAGGTTATCGGGGTTCGGGTTGTTGTCGGGTCGGGTTATGTCGGGTTAATTGGGTTCCTTAGTTTTTTCTACCCATAAAATAAGTTACGTCCCTTGTATGAGCAGCAATATTGTCACTCAAGTCACATGTACAGCTAAAACCACTTGAATTGTCATACACCACATCTGCTTGCAAGCTTCTAAGTAGACTTGCTAAAAAAAAGCTTCTAAGTAGACACCCTGCACGTTTTATAAATCCTACATCTATATATATTAGCTAAGACATTGTCTCTATTAAAGTCGCATATACATTAGCTATGACGAAGTATTTCAAACAACCTCCACTCTTCTAATAGCCCGTTTTTAAATAGTCAAAAAATTTTGCAATATGGACATCATGAACCTAGTAATATTTACAGCAGTTGATCTTTTTTTGTATGTGTTAGTACAAAATTAGCTAGGGCGCAAGGTGAAGATTAGTGTAGGCTAACTCCAAATTGTGCTCTTCTTGAATCAGTCGAGTGATATCTATATTTTTCTGTTAAGATAAAATAAATAAACGTCGTTAGTCTCACCGTGGAAGAGGGACTTCCGCGGTCAACCTTGGGTGTGAGAGTAAGTAATTTGGTAGAGAGATAAAATATGTGATGTGAAAGAGTGTTAAGTGTTACCGTTGGACATGTCTGTTACCTTCTATTTTTACCTCCACAATTCTTGTTGGGTATAGGGATCCGTGTACTGTGACGGTCCCACTTTTAGGCGGCAAACCCCCAAGGTCGACTCCTGTTCTTGTCTCCTTGCATCTTATGTTGATGCTTTTGGGAGGGAACTGCGGTCTTTCCCTGCTAGGAGTCTGCCGAAGTCAACTACATGATAGCTGGTAAGATTCCTTAGTCTTTTGGGTTGATCCGTGGTCCCAGCCTTTGGATGGTTCCCAGATGTAGGATTTTACTGCGGCCAGGGTGTTGGGCTGCGTCCTCACGCACTGAGGTGATTTCCTCTGGTCCTGATTGCGGGGACGGTGTTTTGACGTGGGCCGGGCTACTCCAAGCTAGGTGTGCCCGACCCGGTACATTAGGTCTGGGGGTACTATACGTGATCAATATGAAATTATCATAAAAAGTAGTTATGTTTCACTTCTTGAACTATAATTAAGGGGCCGTTTGGTTCGAGGGTATAGGTATAAAAGAATGACTTTCATTACTATTGTAGTTGTTTGGTTTGTGGTTTGATATTTAAAATGGGAATCAAACCTTCAAAACAAGGCATTATTAAAACTCACCAAGAGTAGTAGGTTACAAACCCATTCCTATAAATAGTCATAGTCATTCTCATTAGAAAACCAAACACCCCTTAAAGTGGGTATTTTGATAAAATAAAAACAAATGTCATACTATGAAAAGAACAAATACCAGAAATAAACCACAAGGAAGGTCACCATCATCTTCTCCATAAACTGCTTCCTTGTCAAAAATCATACACATATGCAGTGGCGGATCCAGAAATCCATTGAAGGGTGTGCACTATTTAGTAGAATTGTTCCGAAATCAACTAAGTTAAGAAAAAAAAATATTTGTTATCGGTTTTGGTTTTTTTGTTTTAGGTTATTCTATTACGGTTTTTCAGTTGGATTTTCTATGTCTACTTTTGGGGTTGTGTTTTATTTGTCCGTTAATTTAAGAAAATAAGCGATTGAAGTATCATTTAGAAAAGCAAGCATAAGAGCATTTTCGATGCTTAACCCTATTACTCAAATGGATCTAAACTATTACTCAAATGGATCAACCCTTTATTGACCCATCATATTTCAAACCACTCACATAGCACAAAACATCAACAGGTCATGAATAAGTTTTTGGTTCAATCAGTTTTTAATAAGTAGGAAAGAGATACAATGAGAAGAAAACTAAAATGAGAATAATAAGTGATGCAGGTTTTACCGACCATGTTTTAATATTTATAAAGTTGCTCGTTTACCTAAGGTCTACCTAATGCACTATCGGGCAGTGTACCCGGTCGTGTGAGGTATAGCTAGTTGGTAAAGCCGAGGTCATCCCAAGAGCTATGCGTGTGGAAATTATCTAAGCTAAGTGTCACATTTAAAAGGGGGTTTATGATTAAATAGATTAATTAAGCTAAATAAAAGTAAATGACAAAAATCAAGTAAATAGATAAAAGGAAATCAGTAGGGAGAAGTAGTGTTAACCTAATTACTACTCTTGTTATTATCATAACAAGTTTTTTAGTTAATGCATCCTATCATTTCGTCTGGGGGTTATATTCATATAGGCTCAGAGGGTTAAATCGCTAACCTATCCTACACCTTGTCCTATTCTCACATATTGTAAATGCAAGAGTTCATCGGTCAGCGTGAACCTACGAGATGCAAGAGTCATTAAGTACCTCTACTAACTTGGACTAGTGTTGGGTCAAAGTACTGATGCAAGTCAAAGTATTGCTCCATGAAAGTACTGCACAAAGTTAAAGATCAAAGTACTGCATTGACTAAAGTTAAAGATCAAAGGACTGCTGATGGAAGTTCGGTTGCAAGGATGCTTAGAATATTCTAGAAGATAAACT
>LBNU01007538.1:3472-17351 GCA_014162995.1 Artemisia annua
CATAGAAGCATGGGGTTGTGGCAAGTCTAGGGGACCACAGGAGAGGCTATGGCCAGTTCAGCTTAAAGGGGGCCGGAGTTTCCAACCCATACACCCTTTTCTGTCTCTTCACCGTTACATTAGCACAGTAGTATTAGGAGCCTCCTTAGGAGACCTTTGGAGGGTCGTGTAGCTTATGTGCGCCCGTGTTTGCTGAGTGGCGTTAGGAGGCGGTTTGGTCGGTAGTAGCTTATAAAAAGGAGGTGATGCACCACCCTTGCCATTGGGTGCATGTGGAGTGGTCTTGAGTCAATCGAGCCCTCAGAAAACCTAACCCTAGTTCATAACCCACGGTAAGTAGCCTCTCGTCTCCGCCCTAAGTTTTAGTTAAGTTTTAGACCTAGTTTCTACTTATTATGTGTTTAAGGTTTTACCTAGGGTTTAGTGCCTAACTTAAGTTCCTAAGTGTGCCTAATGACTAATCGTAAGACCTAAAGGGTTTATACTAAGTGTGGGTAACCTATGGGGAAGTTTTGGGAAGGTTTGACCTAGTTTTATAACCTAAATGACCAAAGTGGGTTTAGTGAGAGACTAGGGTTTATCCTATGGTTTTGTGCCTAAGTTAGTGTCCTAAAGGTATCTAATAACTATTCATAAGTTCCTAAAGGCTTATACTAAGTGATAGTAACCTAAGGGGAAATTTTGGGTGGGTTTATACCTAATTCTAGTTATCTATGACCTAGTTATGGTTTAGGGCTTAGGGGGTTTATATCTAAGTTCTAAGGGTTCTATTCTATAACCTAATAGTCCTAATATATCCTAATATACCTAAAGATACTCTTACTTAAGCCTTGAACGCATTCTTACTAGTTTAACTAAGCATATAGGTTCAGATAAGCACATAATCTTACTTAAGTTTTAGTTTATGGTTTATTAGGGTTTTGTGTTATGTTTAGTGTTTTAGATTGGTGTATTACTTATTATGGTGTTGTTATGAGTTTATGCTTGACATACCTGGGGTTTATAGGATGTGAGTGTTGAGTTATTTGGCTTGTGTAGAGACGTGAGCAGGTCTAGTGAGTCATCCAAGTAATTATGCATATAAAAAGCAAAAATTTACCTGTGAAATACCTACTGTAGGTATTTGTAATGGGAATGATAGTAATGTGTGTTTGTGGGTTGTTATAACCAGCAATTGTATTGACCTTGAAACAGCATATTCTTGTGTGGTTGTTTGGCTTGATAATCGAGTTGACCCAATGATCAGGGTAAGAGCTTGGACAGTCAATGGTTTGACCTTCAAAATGAAATTTTACCATGGGCCCGTTTGGGTGTTAGTAGGTTTAGAAAGTGTAGGTTTGAAAGAGAAGAAGCGAGGATAAAGGATATTGTTGTTTTAGTGAAAATGGGAATATTAAGTCAACATTTAGCNAAAAAAAAAAAAAAAAAAAAAAAAAAAAAAAAGAACGGCATCAATTCATCTATTTTCCATTTGTTACATTTAGGTTGCGTTTAGTTGGAAAACATTTTCCTTCATTTCCTATTTCTTGTAGTGTTGTTTGTGTTTGTGTTTTCCATTTTGCAAAACTAGATACATGGTCAAGTAGTGTTGTTTGTACTTTATGCATCAAAAACTGGTAAAAAATATATATATATGTAATTATTCATCCAATGAAGAATATAGACGAAATTATGCCTATAAAGTAACCAACTAAATCTTCAAACGACACTAAATTCAACATAAAAACAATAAATTCGACATAAAGTAAAACATAAAAAACGTCAAATTTAACACGACTAAAAAGGTTTAATACGATAAAAATGAAAAGTTAAAAAAGTAAAATTTAACATCTAACATGAAAAAAGAAATAAAAAAAAAATAACAATAATAATAATAAATAAGGACTACAATTCAACATAAAAACAATAAATCTGTCTCTAAACAAACCCAGCCATGACCATATCTATTTTAAGATCACACTCGAGCACCTCGATTAGCACGACGACTCGTATATTTTTCCCACAAGTCATTTGCAATTTTATTTCTCACTTCAACCATCTCATCGTGATTGCTCATGTCTAATGGGATTCCTTCTTCAACTATGTTGGAACCTTCTGTCGAAACTTCGTGATAATCTTCACCATATAAATTGAAGAGTCTGTCAGCCGTATCTTCCATCCGAATGTAATTATGTAATGCACAACAAGCATGGGAAATCAACATTTGACGTCTTAATGGATAGTTTGGTATATCTTTCAAAAATGTGAAATCTCGATTTAAGTACACCAAAAGCTCATTCAATGACGTTCCTAACCGATGAGTGCATAAAGTTGAACAACTCATTTTTTCCTCTAACTCCTCCACGACCCTGCCAATCAGAACGATGATACCGTTTACCCCGATACAGAGCCAAGAACCCCTTCAGATTTGGGTACCCACTATCAACCACATAGTAATAATCTGAACAAATTCATTGAAAAAACAAGAAAAAAAAAAAAGTTAGTATTAACAAGAGGGTGATATGGTATTACTTATAGTAATAAACTGAAAGCAAAATGATGTTTATAAGTTGTACCAAGAGGGTGATATGGTATTACTTATATTTCTGCTTATTTTGCATATAAGCAGCTTAAATTCTAACAATTCTAGCACCGGGGTTGAGTTCAAATTCTAACAAGGCATGACAGAAATTGAAGCATGACAGAAACAACATATACGGACCTACAACTAATTAATACACTTTTTCCATACTGGTCAAATTCTAACATGGCAATTTTTGCAATTTACTCTTTTAATAGCAGATGTGCTATTATTGGCTTGCTTATACACTTTTTCCATACTGGTCAATTTTTTGTTACTATTATTATAAGTTTATAACATTAATAGAGATTATTTTAACACTAATTAATACTAACAATAGTATATTATAGCTAGATTATCTTTGTATTAAATGATCATCGACATAAAAAAATTTGTACTGGTTAACTCAGTTTGTTATGTAGGTGTGCTTGACGAAATAGTATAATAACTAATGCGCCTAAACCATATACGCAGTTTATAATAAACAGTCACAAACAATCCCTGGAAGTAATATATTTTTCACTGTTTTTTTCTATAACAAACTGTCCCAAACAGCCCAAGATGTAGACCAGTGATTATAAATTTGCAATTGTATTCTTCCACATAATTCAATAAAGAAACAAGAGATATTGACTTCTGAACTAATTTCCACCATTGACTTCATATACATTTACTCTTAATCTCACACGTTTTTATTATATCCATAAATTTTTTTAGAAAGATACTAATGCCATCATCTTAGGCTTCTTCTTTTAAGCAGATCACACTATATTGTAACTCTAAGGAACATTGTTCATGTCACACTTTATCGATACAATAGTAACCGTCCATTTAACAATGTCAGAAGAGAGCTTATTCCATGAAGTTGTAGGTTTAATACCACAACGCGACACTAAGGATGGAGTCATGTTCCCTGTGGTTCTCACACCAAACCTTAAGCTTACAAAAACTGTTAAGTAATACTTCAAATGATTCTACAGAAATTGAAGCATGACAGAAACAACATATACGGACCTTAACTACTCAACTGATCCAATAGATAACGAAAATAAAGTGTGTGCTTGTGTTATTACTGAATCAGCTTAATAGATAACAAAAACTGATGTGCGCGTGTGTATGTCAGTTCTAGCCAATAACCTACCGCAACTGCAACAACAACAGATATAACAGATATATACACGGATGAAATCCGATCCTTTAGAAAGTGTGATTAAAATTAAAAAGTGTAGAAAGCCATTCATAGTGTGACACGTGTCCCCCACTCTAAATTATACATAAAATCCACCCAGGGGTAATATGGTCTTTTGACCCGTTTTTTCTTTTCCACCTCAATTTTCAAACGCATATATCTCTTAAACGACAAACTTTTAGAAAAAACCGATTTCACCAAAATTTTTAAAATTTGATTATCTTTAATTTGGTATAAATCTTTTTAATTTTTTCGAAACTTTTTTTTTTGACATATTCATTGGGTCATGATTTTCTTTATTTTTTTGCTATTTTCGACCCTATTTTTTACCTTGAAAATTGCCGAATCATAAAATACTTAAAACACGAAAGTTGTAGATTTTGATTCACTCTTTACCCAGAAATTTGAATCACTCAAATCGGATATGATATGAGTGAGATATCGCACGTTAAAGATGACGTTTTAGTCATATTTGTTGCACACAAGGTGTTTGATGAAATGTCTAGCTTATATTTTTAGTATTAAAATTGCGTTAAATGGTCTAATTTTTGTCCCACAATGCATTATTTATAATTTTATTAATGTAACATTCAAAAAGTGATTTTTTAATCATTATTATTTTTAAATATACATTTAGTTCATCAGTTACGTTATTAGGTTCATCAGTTATGTTATTAGGTTCATCAGTTAGATTATGAACAAAACATAATCTAACTGATGAACCTATAACCTAACTGATGAACCTATAACTGATGAACCTATAACGTAACTGATGAACCTAATAACCTAACTGATGAACCTAATAACCTAACTGATGAACCTAATAACGTAACTGATGAACTAAATGTATATTTAAAAATAATAATGATTAAAAAACATCACTTTTTGAATGTTACATTAATAAAATTATTAATAATGCATTGTGAGACAAAAATTAGACCATTTAACGCAATTTTAATACTAAAAATATAAGTTAGACATTTCATCAAACACCTTGTGTGCAACAAATATGACTAAAACGTCATCTTTAACGTGTGATATCTTACTCATATGACATCGGATTTGAGTGATTCAAAAACATGTGTAAAGAGTGAATAAAAATTTACAACTTTCGTGTTTTAAGTATTTTATGATTCGGCAATTTTTAAGGTAAAAAATAGGGTCGAAAATAGCAAAAACATCAAGAAAATCATGACCCAATAAATATGTCCAAAAAAAAAGTTTCGAAAAAATTAAAAAGAATTATACCAAATTAAAGAGAATCAAATTTTAAAAATTTTGGTGAAATCGGCTTTTTCTAAAAGTTTGTCGTTTGAGAGTAATGTGCGTTTGAAATTTAAGGTGGAATTAAACAAACGGGTCAAATGACCAAAATGCCCTCTAACCGAAAATATTAAAGAAAAAAGGGAGGGAGTGGGTGGGGGACACATGACACTAGCTTAGTGGCTTTCTAGACTTTTTAATCTTTTTAACTTTTCAAGAGATCGCAACTCATACACGGATAGACCTAAATTACTCAATTGATCTAACAGATAACAGGTTTAAACATGTATGTGTGTGCTTTAAGATGGCGCATTACCCAATAACCTCAATTGAACTTGACCCAACACCAAGGCATTTGACCTGATCACATTAACCCCAAATCATTCACCACCAGACACCATTGTAACCCAACACCAAGGCATTTGACCTGATCACATTAACCCCACAACCTTTCACCACCAGACATCATTGTGATCCAACACCAAGGCATTTGATCTGATCACATTAACCCACAACCTTCACACTCAACCATCAAAGGGCTGATCAATGAAGCTCAACTGACGAATATGGCGTCGACAGTAGGGTTGTGATAAAGTGGGAACTGAAAACAGCAAAGGGGTACAAAGGCTGAGTCAGTAGTGGTAGCTTTCAGGGTGTGATGAGTTCCTTAAACAAGACTACGAATCTGATGGGTTGTTAAGGTTGAAACAAATAGTATGGGTTTTGCAACATCAGGGAAGTGTAAATGCGATATTCAAAAACTACTACAGATGTTGTAGTTTTTGAGGAAGGGAATAACGCATTTAGAGACAAAGTGAGTGCACCACTGGTCTCTGAGTAAGGTGTGCATAAGGCTGGAATACTAGTTGCCATCTGCGCTGATACAAGATAACAACTACCACTCCTTCAACCTGATAACTCGCAAGTCGCAACAAAATCCTAAACCAAGACCGTTTCCATTTTAGTTAAATCTTTTAGCTTAATCTGATTTACCATTAGAGATAGAAGAAAACCCAAGTGTTTTCCTTTAGCTTAATCTTTTAGCCAAGAGTTGGTTGCTAACATGCCAAAAAGGGGTTTCGGTTGAAACAAGTAATTTTTAGTACCTATTTCGGGTTGGGTTGACCCGCTTAACATTTTCCATTTTTCAATCCTAGAATCTTCTTTAAGTTTTGGTGCATTAAGTATGATTTTGTGCAACAAACAAGCTGATTATCTGCTATAATGGACTGAACAGATAGTGGAATAAAAAATAACTAGTGACCATCACATGTAAACCTAATTAAGTACATGTTAAAAATAACAAGTTAAAGTAAAAGAAACCGTACCACCAGTCGGCATTGGAAACTTGTTTTCAGCTCTAAGTATAGCATCATAAAATACGCGAGAGTCATTCGCTGTTCCCTCCCAACCCGTATACACAAAGGTGAACATCATGTCATGAGAGCATACAGCCATGACGTTTTGAGTAACAAGTACCGCTTTTCTACCTCGAAATGTCCTTTGTTTTGATGCAGGCGCCCATGCTGCTACATGCGTACCATCAATAGCTCCAATACAATTCTGCATAAAAAAATAATTGCTAAGTAATTGAAATTTGTGAATTTGTTAACTATGAAATAGTCTCGAGTTTACCTTAAAGAACGATACCATCTAGAATCTGCTCGAATTTCAGGTTGAACTACACCCCTGTTAACATACTTAACAACCGTAAGTTCAAAAGCCCTTAATGCCCTCAACAATTTCTTAAACCAATAAACGCACCCTTACCTTCTCCAAATTTCATTATTTTCCTACATTTCCATGGCGTGAACACATTCACATTCCATTTTTCGAAACAACAAGCAAATAATACGGTTGTTAAGTATGTTAGCAGGGGTGTAGTTCAACCTGAAATTACTATTAAGACAATTTGGTATTATTTGCTTGTTGTTTCGAAAAACCCTACAGTAAACATTATCTTAATAGTAACTTGCAAAAACCGTCCTTGTGGTTTGGTGGCGGTCCTTACAACTTTAAAAGTGTAGTCGTAAACTCGTAATCTCTATGGGAAACTACTTAGGTATGCAGATTATCTAGTCCCCCCATTTCCCCGAAGGGACTCTGACTGCACTTTCAAAGCTAATAAAGACTGACCAAAAACTCACCTTGTCATAATCAGCAGCACCCACAATCCCAGTAGCCGTTTCACCATCTTCAACCTAACAATAAATAAATAAATAAATAAATAAATAAATACCCAAATTCATTAAACCCAAACCCACATAATGGGAAGATTGTTGAAGCTAATGACGTAATTGATACTGACATTTTTTATATATTTTGTGATGAAATTTAAAGATGTGTTGAAGGTGTTAGATAAAATGCTTGATTGAGTAATGAAGTGTTATCCACAATGAAAAGATTGAACCTACCGACAGTAGGAGGTAGATCAAGCTGCATCAATGAGTCAATGGTTTGTGCAGTCGGGTGCAGAATATCAATGAGCCTTTGATGTGTCATGATCTCAAGATGGAATCATGCGTCTTAGTGTACATGGGGGGATTTTAACACAGCAGATTCTCTTCTTGGTGGGTAATGGAACTGGACCCATTGTCTTTGCATTTGTTGTTCTTGCAGCATTCATAATCTGCTTGCATGAATCTTCTATTAATCCTGATTTTCAGTTTAGGTGCCAACTGAAAAACAAGAAAAAATTTCAGCTAGTATGAGTTTCTGCCATCAACACAAAATAAAAAATGCATCCGAGAAAATGGAGAATGCATGAAAACAGGTATAATAGTTACACAGTTAAGAAAATCTTACATCTTTAACACAAAACGGGACCAAAAGTGTAACAAGTTTTATAATGGAGACCATTCATGTAAATTTTGATATTTAGAGACCAAATTCGTAATTTAGTATAAACTATAAGGACCATTGGTGTAATTTACTTTCTTTTTTATTTCTACAAAACTATTGTTTTGTTCCAATAATTTTTGTCGGCAAATATCAAATTCGATATTAAAATAAAAGAAAAATGAATTTAGAAAAGAAAAAAGAAAAAAAAAAAATGCCTGTTATTTCGTGTAATTTACCTAGAAGGAAAATCATACATCTGAAGAAGCTCCGGAGATGCGGTGATAAACAGACCTTTTAACCCGAAAATGCTTTGCGGAAGATGACTTATGCTTGTATGTGTTATATCTAGCTCTTTTAAACATTCTAAATGGCCAAGATCTTCAGGTAACTTCTCAAGAAAAGCACAGCCATCAAGTTCGAGATAATTCAGATGTTTTAACATACAAATGCTATCTGGAAGATGTTTAATCCTTGTAGCCGACAAATCTAGCTTCCTAAGAAATTCAAACTGGCCAATGTCCGACAACTTCCCAAGACGACAAATAACATCGAACCGCAGTTCTGATATACATAACTTCTCATCAAGAGGCAGAAGAGCACAATCTTCAAAATGGATATACTTCAGAGATTTTAGCCAACAGATGCTATCTGGAAGAAATTCAATCTTCTTACTCCTCACATAGTCACATGTAGCTTCTCTAAACATTCTAACTGGCCAAGATCCTCTGGTAACTTCTCAAGAAGATCACCATGATTGACTTCGAGAGATTTGTTTTTTCAACATACAACTGCTATCCGGAAGATGTTTTATCTCTGTTGATGACAAATGGAGCTCCTCTAGACATTCTAACTGGCCAAGATCCTCTGGTAACTTCTCAAGAAGATCACCATGATTGACTTCGAGAGATTTGAGATGTTTTTTCAACATACAAATGCTATCCGGAAGATGTTTTATCTTCGTAGAGTACAAAGAACAGAGATCTTCTAGACATTCTAACTTTTCAAGATGATCACCATTATTGACTTTGAGAGATTTGAGACGTTTCAACATACAAATGCTATCGGGAAGATGTTTTATCTCTGTTGATGACAAATGGAGCTCCTCTAGACATTCTAACTGGCCAAGATCTTTGGGAAACTCAGGAATTTCACCATCAAGCGTCAGTTTTTTTAAACATTGTAAACTACAAATTATGTCTGGAATTTTCTTTAAGTTTGTGCAAGCACATAGACCAAAAGAAATAAGCTTCTCAATATTTCCGACTGATGATGGTAGATATTCTTCATAATAACTACGAAACCGCGAGTTTGAGAGATTACTGTTGGGCTGCAATGGGCATAAATCTAGGAACACACCAGCCAGATGTAAAGTACCTGAAGTACAATTAACCAACTGTTCCCATCTACTGCGAAACTCAAAAACGGTAAACCTCAAACAACCAAGTAAGTTTAAGTAGCCAACCTTATTTAGACATCCAACGGAAGCGTTAATTTTTACCAACTCATGACATTCTGCAAGATATAACTTCTCAAGATTTGGAATCATCTCAAGGTCAAGGCTCCTCAAACTTGATTTACGAAGGTCGAGGAATTTGAGATTTGGACATGCAACAGACACGTGAAGTTCAACAAAATCATCACAATCTTCAAGATATAACTTCTCAAGATTTGGAATTAGCTCAAGGTCAAGGCTCCTCAACCTTGATTTACGAAGGTCGAGGAATTTGAGATTGGGACATGCAACAGACACCTGGAGTTTTACAAAATGAGTACAATTCAAAAGAGATAAAGTCTCAAGATTTGGAGTCAACCCAAGGTCAAAGGTTATTAACTTTGAAGAATTGATATCGATATGCTTGAGCTTTTGACAACTAACGGGCATGCAAAGTTCAACTAAATTAGCAGAATTTTTAAGAATAAGCGTCTCGAGATTCGGAGTCAACCCAAGGTCAAAAGTTCTTAACTTTGAGTGACTGATATCAAGGTAGTTGAGCTTTTGACAAGGCATGCAAAGTTCTACTAAATTATAAGAACACTCTAGAGATAACGCCTCGAGATTCGGAGTCATCCCAAAGTGAAAGGTCGTCAAGTTTGAGCGACTGAGAGAAATTAATTTGAGTTTTTTAAGAACCTGCCAGCAAAAATAAGAAAAAAAGATTTATATTAGTGTACTAACAAACCAATAAATCAATAGCATTATTACGAATTATGCAAAACAACCAATCAACAATTATTCTACCTTTTTTTCGCCCTCTTCCCAAAGTTGTACCATTCTGCTGTACTTCATATCAAGTCCAACAAGATTGTTTCCTTGAAATGTTTTGGGTAAATACAAGAAAGGGTAATCCGAACATTTAAGATATTTTAAAGAGTTTGCTAAGTATTGGCTGGTATCATCAAGACATTCGGCATCACTTACCAAATCATAATATGCAAAATTCACTTCAAGATATCGAAGCTTCTTCATTTTTCCAAGACCTTTCATAACAATTCTCGCATTTCCTCTTGACTTATTAAGCTTTAGACATCTAGTTGCTTTAGTACCCTGCAATCCAAAAACAATTTCCAGAAATCTCATGTCAGAAGTCAGAACAAATGAAAATGTATTAAATTTCTATACCTTACAAGTAAACTGATCTTTACCATGTCATTAGCCAATATATCTTCAATTTCCTCATTAATCCACAGTCGGCTATGTTTGTTAGGTTCATCGGGGTGCGACCGACGAACAATGTTCTTTCCCATCTCTTCTATATGGTCATGCATGCCCAAAACATCATCTTCAGAAATAGTTATAAGAGATCTCTGCTCAAGAACTTTTAAACCATTTCTAGCATGAAATCCACAGCATTCAAGAACTTTGATTGCATATTCTCTGGGCTCGCCTTTTAATATGCATGCAATGTCTAGAAATATTTCCTTATAATCATCCTCTAGACCGATATAGCTTAACTCTAGTTTTTCCATAGTCTCCTTCAAGGGGATTTTTTCTAGTCTTTGTGTGGCATCTACCCATTCAACCCTATCTTTACCGCAGAGAAATGAACCCAAGACTTTGATTGTTAAGGGAAGACCAGAAGCATAACTTACAACTTTTTCTGATAGCTCTTCGTATCCTTGAGATGGAAGCTCTCTTCCAAATGCATACCTACTAAAGAGGCAAATTGCTTCCTTATCTGATAAGAGATTGATATCACGAATCAAATGCACTCTGTGAGCTACCAACACTTGCTCATCTCTCGTTGTAATGAGAATTCTACTTCCTGGCTTAAACCACTTAGGCTCACCGGCCAACGCCTCAAGTTGTTCGATGTGATCCACATCATCTAAGACAAGAAGAACCTTTTTACCACACATCCTCTTTTTCATCATGTTTTTCCCATCATCAACATTTTTTAGAGTGACTTGTTCATTTAGCAAATCTGAAAGAACTTGTTCTTGTAAATTCTTCAAACCAGACCTAGAGGCTTTTGAAACTTCCCTCACATTCCCAACAAAGCTTTTAGCTTCGAAATCAATCGATACATAATCAAAAACAGCTCTCGCTGTAGTTGTCTTCCCAGCCCCTCCCATGCCCTTGATCCCTATCATGCGAACTTCATCAATACCAACTTCTAAAGATGAAACAACATCCTTTACTCGAGTCTCCATGCCGACTAACTTTTCATCAAAGCCGAAGTTTATGGAGCATAACTCTAGTGAAATCTCTTGAACAATTTTTTTGATAAATTTAGCTTCGTGCCTGTTTGTATGTAAAAACAATATCTGTTTAGCATACACTATAGAAAATGAATGGTGTTTTAGATCTATAACATAATCATATATGAAGTAAAAACATAGTACTGTAATAATTATCTTTTATCCATTATCCTTTTTCAACACATATTAGAAACAAACAAAAGTAAGAAATTACCCATCTTGAGTGTTCTTCAACTCCCAGCCAGCTAGATCGGCTGCTTCTTTTAGAGCCCCTTTCCATTTCTCAGCAGCCTCTTTCTTTTTATTCTTGAAAAAGGCTTTTCTAACTGACCCCCTTTGGTTTCTCACTTCAGTGGGTTCCACATCATAGAATACAGGGTAAGCAGTATGCCCAGGCATCTTGTGACACTCCATAATCTTGACAAGCTCTTCCAAACACCATGACGAAGAAGCATAATTTTTGGAAAACACAATGACGTAAAATTTGGATTCTTCAATGGATTTGATGAGATCATCACTGATCCTTTTCCCTTTATGGATTTTCTCATCATCTTTGTAAGTGTAAATGCCTTTATCCTTAAGAGCATGATAAAGATGATCGACAAAGTTTTTACGGGTGTCTTCACCCCTGAAACTTAAAAAAACATCATACTTAAAGCTATTTTGAATGGATGAAGTTGAAGTAGAAGCCATTGGAAGTATGGTTTGAAAGAGTTTATGTGAAGAAACAAAGTAGTTCCAGCTGGAGTGATGTGTTGATGTTTGTTTAAAAACAAAAGCCACTCATATGGACTTTCCAACAATGAAAAAGAAAAATAAGATTCACTGTTTGATAGTTATGTTTTCTGTAATATTAAGTATCAGACATCGAAAGTGACACTTCGCGGGATCACATAAAACACAAAATCACCAAAAAAACTAATATCAAATTACCCCGAACCAAAACTTTAGCTTTTACCATTAGCAATATTCCCAACTAACCCAATAACCCGATAGCATTAATAATCTAACCCGAACCCGATAACACTATCGGGTTATCGGTTCGGGTCAAAACAACCCGACAATATTTTTTAACCCGATTTAACCCGACCCGATAAGCCTTATCGGGTTCGGGTTCGGGTTCAGGTTCGGGTCGGGTCAACCCTACTGACACCCCTAAAGTCCCAACCAACAAAAAAAGAGCACAATCATTATCATAACACTTAACATGAATAGTAGACCAAAAAAGAACACAATTAGTACAAGATCAAATAAACCAAAATGTAATCAGATAACTAAATAAAAATTACCTAATAAGTAAACATAATCAACTGTTGAGTGGAATAAACACAACACCCTCTCGAGTCTGAGCCGCAAGCGAATTCACAATAACCTCCAACAATTGCCTATTTAACCCCCTTACCCTACCACAACCACAACCATAACAACATGAATTTAACTTCTTCGCAAATGGATTAATTTTATTTATTTAAATGTTTTCATTTCGTTTTATTGTTATGTGGTAGTTTGAGTTAATTTGAGTGTACAAGTTTTGATGCGTCATGTACACGATGTGGTCTGGAGTAGTGGAAGGGTGGATCCGAATTTATTTACTACGTACTAGACTAGTAGTTATGGTGGCAGTTGGAAAGGGACAGCGGTAAGCATTTGGTAACACCTCTTTAAAACATGACCAAGTGTTTCAATTTTAAATGCTTTCTTAAGAAGCATACAAGCGGGTAATTATTTAATTGTTTTACACTTTATAATTACAGTTATAGCTACGTTATCAAATACTACGAGTATGTTTTTAAATAAACAATTACTGCTTATTACTGTATCGTGTCGCCAAGCATAGCATAGATCTGTGACCAGAACACTTTGCCACATCAGCGCCACACCAGATTCTCTCTTCTAGATCAAACACATGACCAAACACCCGTTATAGCGATTTTACCGGTGACTCTAACACTTTTTTTTAAGTAAATTTCATCAATAAAAAAAAAAAAAAAAAAGAAAATTACAACATTACATAATAATTAAAATTAAAATAAAAACATTACAATAAAAATTTCATGACTTTGTGTTATAATTATCATTTGTGAATCATTCGTACAAATTTAATGAATCATTAACATAACTCGATTTTTACAAAGATTATGAATCAAATTTGTGATTTATATATTCAATTCACTATTTACCTTTTTTTTCTTTTTTAATAAAACGGCAACTAACTATCTCACATATTGTACATTATTAGCTAATGCATACTTGTTAATCAAATAAAAAAATATGAATCAATAGCTCAAACGAATATTTCTTAATCTAAAAATCTTCTGAATGGAACC
>LBNU01007540.1:6771-47831 GCA_014162995.1 Artemisia annua
TTGATTAATTTAAGTGAGGACTTATCTTTAATTGAACATGAAGGATTCAAGGGTGAAAAACCCTTGAAAATACAGCCAAATTCGTTTTTAGGGTTTTTCCCAAACTTGTACCAAAAGTTCCACCAAAGTTCCACCCTAATGAATGAAAAATAGAAAAATATATATAGATTTTACATTCTGACGGCGTCAGGTTATGGGTTCTGACGCCGTCAGCTCGCCGTCATTAGGGTTCTCGGATGGCCTAGATTTACTTCTGACGCTGTCACTCTTTATTTTGCTCTGGGCCGTCACTCTTTAAGTTAACACCCGACGGCCTACTTTCTCTAACACTTGACGCCGTCAGGTGTAAACATCTTGTTTTCTTCATAGGGCGTCTACTGTAATCTGATTTCACTCCTTTGTCAACGTTGGCTGACGGTGTCACCTTGTGACTCTGACGCCGTCAGGCAGGAAATCCAGCTTCTTTTGAGACTTTGTCATTTTCTTCACTTTTATGCTCCAAAAACGTTCAAATATGCATGTTTTCCAGAATTTTTCTCAAAAGTACCTAAAATGACAAAAGGAACGATTTAGGGCAATATTTGATCACATTTACTCGAATTAGGGCTTAAATGACCCCTTAAAACGGGTACACTTTTCGTCTCATCATTTTGTAAGATAAACTTACCTTATATACCAAGGTCATTTCTTGCCTTCATTATTACCTCACTATCCAGCTGTTAACTTACCGGAATCCACCACACGGTAACTCACCTTTTTACTTTTTGTTTTCACACACAGTAACTAAAATATGAAACCCTAACATCAAAAAACACCAACATGAATCCCTAACCCACCACCGTACTATTGTGCTTTTTATTTTACTTTTTTTTAATGTTGAAACCATAGATCCGGTGACAACCGGTGAGTTATATAAACCGGAGTTTTAACGATGATGGTTTTTGTGGTGGTAACCACCTTATCGGAGCAATTCCGATTGGGTTCATGTTTTCTTGTTTTCTTTTTTTCATGAAACCCTAACCCACCACCGGAGAACTCCGGTGGTAGTTTTTTGTTTTCTTGTTTTCCGATGTTACTTTCTTGTTTTCTTTTTTTCATAAAACCCTAACCCACCACCGGAGAACTCCGGTGGTAGTTTTTTGTTTTCTTGTTTTCCGGTGTTACTTTCCTGTTTTATTTTTTTTCATGAAACCCTAACCCACCACCGGAGAACTCCGGTGGTAGTTTTTTGTTTTCTTGTTTTCCGGTGTTACTTTCTTGTTTTCTTTTTTTCATAAAACCCTAACCCACCACCGGAGAACTCAGGTGGTAGTTTTTTGTTTTCTTGTTTGAAAAACACATTCCATAAGTGGTTGTTTTGTGAAAAATATATTTATATTTTTGGTTCGTTAAACGGTGTCGTTTTTGTACAAACTACTATCTCTCTTTCTCAAAACGTTGTCATTTTTGTGCAAGCTACTATCTTTCTTGCTCAAAAATTTGGTTTTTTGACAGTAAAAAGAGTTTTGGTAGAAGATTTTACCTCTAAAAGAGTAAGGCCCTGTTTGATAGCCTTTGAATTGAAGCATTAAGAGGAGAAGCTATGAATCGGTCAGAGATGATGTTGTTTGATACAAATATAGATGGTGCTGAATCAATTGGAAAGGTTCTGGATCGTGCAGGGCCTAAAACATGCAAAACCATTCAGTGGTCCCATCTTTCCCTATTTCATCCTCTTTTCTTTATTTCTTTTTGTTGTATATTTTAATCATTTACTATGTACTACACTACTATGTACTACATACATTTATTTTTATAATTTACTCAAAGAAGAAAACATGTACTACACTTAAAATATATTTTTTGAGTATTATATATAATATATATTTTTTGAAGATGATGCCTATTATAGTATTATACATATATTTTCTTTTGAACATGATGCGTACTATATATTGAAAGTTCATTTTCAAGAACTTTGACAATATAAAACTATTATTTTTAATTTGATAAAACGTCATATGTGTTTAATTTCATAGAACACTTTTTTTTATATAACAATTGGTGTTTTATTAATATAGGTTACTATTAATTTCAATTTACGCTAACTAAAGATAGAGGATAAAATAGTAATTTTAATTATTCAGAGTGTTGATTCAGAAGAATTCTCAAACGTTCATTTTTGTTCAGGACGTAGATCATTCAGAATCTTTATCAGCACCTTTGATTCATTCAGCGCTAAATCATATCAGTTTATCAAACAACCACTAAATAAGTTTTCTAAAACATGCTATGTTCCATTTTTTTACAGCTAGCTTTCTCTCTATCTCTTGAAATATAACTTTATTTCACTAGAAGTAAAAGTGGTTTTTTTGACAGTAAATAAAGGTTTGATAGAAGGCTTTTTTGGTAAAAGAGTAGATAAAATCATATTTTTACAGCATCTTTTTTTTTTTACAAAAATGGGTTTTATAAAAAGAACAACAATCATCTCTCTCTAAAATGCAACTGTTTTATAAAAAAAGGTTTCAAATGTTGCACAAAAATTGCAAAGTTTTAACATTAGAATAATGATCACCTTCATTTTTTTATTTACTAAACTAACAAGTAATGTATAGATATGATGTTAAGTTGTATCGTTTTTCAGATTGTTTTTGTTTGGTGTTAGCTGACAAAGATTTCAAATCATCTTTTCCAAAAAAGGGTTTGTTTCACTTGCATCTTTTTTGTAATAATATAGCAAAACAGTAATTTTAGCTCTATTTCTATCTCTACGTACAAACCTTCCTTTCTCTAATTTTTTTTTTCTCTCTAAAAATGTAAATTTTTCAAAAAAGCTTCATACAAGTTAAAAGTGGTTTTCACAGAAAAAATGTCAAATTTTTTTCTACTATTTATATCTACTAAAAACAATGTTATATATCTACCAAAAAATGTCAAATTTGATATTTAGACAAGTTAAAAGTGGTTTGATTGTATTTTCTTATTTTTGGTTTGATTTCATACCACGTGAAATTAAGCATTTTTATTATTGTGTAATTTACAATTATTAGGACTATGGGTGATAGATTGGATTGTCGCGAGCGTGGAGTTGTGGCTCCTGTCCTTAGGTTAAAATGTTAAATGTGGGTAAGTTTATACTATATTAGCATAAATTGTTTTGTGTTAGTTTTATTCGGCATATTGTATTGAAATGTGGTTAAGTGAATAAGTTAATACTATGGGGGTGTTTGGCCAACCTAATATATTGGATCGAAATATTTATTGTTTTGTGACGAAATTATGTACTTTTTTCGTGGCGTCAAGCTTTTGTTGTTATTTTTTTGGAGCATGTGAAGCTTTTGTGAAGCTTTTGTAGTACGTTGTAGGTCCCCATTATGTTATTCATTTTCTCATCTCAATAGCCCATATAGTGTTCTGTGTGTAGGTCTCATTATGATATTTATGTTAATTTTTGTAACTTGCAAGTCCCCAGGATGATATTTAGGGTAAAAAAATGGAATTCAATTTTTCTACTTTATGCAAATCAATTGTGTAGTACGTTGAAATGGAGAGTTAACAAGGGTTTGATAAGCATGTTAAGGTAAATCGAATTTTCATTTGTAATTATCTACAGGTTAATCACCGTTTTCTTTTTCGTCAAATGTAGAATTAAACTCAATATATAAGAGATGGACGATACAGTATATATAAATGTTCTTTGAAATTTAAATTTTCGAATGGTCAAATATGCAAAGTTGCTCCAAACATTGAGTTATTTACTTGTTTGTGACACCTGTTGGTTTTTTGATTGTTTATTCTCACATGTTCATTTTATTTAATTTTTTTTGGCTAAAATTGTGTTGTGAAGATTGTTACTTTATATCGTATATAATTCGATGATAAAAACTATGTTACTGAGTTGAAGAGATGATTCATTTGGTGAAAAACATGAAGGGCAAAATAGTCTTAATAAAAAATTGATTTTTATAAAATAAGTAAAATTGGGGAAATATGAAATTTGAAATGTGTGTTTGGGTATATATGAAATTAGTTGTGTTTTAAAGTGGACATATGAAATATCATTTAAGAGGCAAACTGGTTCTATTTTGGGCCACACCAAAAGGACCATTTAACAGCCCAAAATATATTCATTTCACAGGGTGAAATAACCGGGCCCAAAATATTCCCAGTTGATGCGCGGGATTGCGACCACGCACTAGGGTTTTACTTCTCAAGGGATCTTGAGAAGCTTGCAATCCCCACCAGGCAGTGTACCTGACCGATGTAGTATAGTGTAGTGGCAAGTACCGGAGGATTGATCGTTCTCTGCGGGAATAGTGTCGTTAGGATTGAAAAGTTACTCTAATAGGTCTAGGGGTGAGGGAAGATTCTTTTTGTATTTTTATATTTTAACGAAAGCAAGTAAAAATCTCGGGTTTTGAAGGAGTGGGCGGAATTAGTTGCTAGTCAACTAACCCAAATAACTACTAATGCAAATAAAATAAAATAACAAGAAAGTAAATGTTTGTTTGTGAAAACTAATATGGAGAGAAGTGTGTTTACTTAGATTTCCTTACTCCCTAACTATCTTTTACCGATTGATTAGTGTGTATTAATTGCGCGGATGACGGATTGTATTCCTTAATACCATTCGTAGGGGTGTGTACGGACTTCCCCTAACTCTATGAGCTCCTACTTCACTCCTATGTCGAGCCGGCTAAGAAGCTCCTAACATGGGATCACTAGAGTTCACTCATGCATTAAATACAATCAAATAACCTTAGTACACCTTGGTTCATGTTTCTTAAGACATTCAAGCATGTTACCAACCGGAAGTCTGCCAGTTTTCTTAAGCCTAACATCGATAATCACCCATCCAATACAATTAATAACACACCATTCAATCAATAATCAATAGTTAGGTTTCATTAGATCTAAGCAAACACAAAGAAAACCTAGCCTAGCATGTTAAACAAAAGACAAGAACAAGATAGAATCAAACAACACATAGACGTATTGAATGATTAATTGATTACTTATCTTCAATGTAACATGAGAGATCCAAAGGTATAAAACCCTTAAAAAAGCTGCAAAAATCGTCTAGGGTTTCTCTCTAAAAAGTTCCACACTTATGACTAAAAATTATGCGAATATATATAAAAAACAGATCTGACGGCGTCACGTTATAGCCTTGACGTCGTCACCTCGCCGTGGTTAGGGTTCCTTGATAGCCTTTTTGACGCCGTCTCGTGTAAATCTCTAAAATTGTGTTCTAGCCCATCAAGGCTTGACGCCGTGAGGTGTGGTCTTGACGCTGTCAAGGGTACTGTTCCAGTAGATTTTTGACACTTTGTCAAATTCTTCACATTTATGCTCCGAAAACGTCCAAAATGCTTCCTTTTCAAGAATTTCTCTCCAAAGTACCTAAAATGCCAAAAGGAACGATTTAGGGCGATATTTGATCAAATAAATATGATTTAGGGCTTAAATGACTCCCGAAAAGCGGTACACTTTTCGCCTCATCACCAGTTCAATATGCACCTCATAGACAATTTGGCCAAAATGTCACCTTGATCTATAATATAATATATATTTAACTAGCTTAGAGACCCGTTGACACCGGGTAATTTTTAAAGAAATAGGTCAAATGAGATGATAAGAAAAGTAATAACGTAAAAATGTCCATTTAAAATATGAAACAAATAATGAGACAATGCTTCCATTATCAAATTAGGAATTGCTTCTGTTATAATTACGNATATATATATATATATATATATATATAGATTTATGTTCCTGTGGTGAACACTTTAAAATGAAAAACAATAGGCACCAACCAAACTATGACAAGTGTCCTTTTCATTTAAAAGTAAATGTAAATTAAATTTAATGTGTTTAAGGGCGTTTTGGGTAATTGACATCTCCCTTTTTATGTTCAGAGTCCCAGCCTTAAAACATTACTCATAAACCTTACGCCTCCATCTCTCTCTTTGTCAATCATAACACATTTTACTCATATCTCTTTCTCTCACCTTAATTTAAAAAAAACTACTATCCATTTTAGTTCTTAAAGATGGTTTCGGCTAATCAACGCTGCGGTTAATCGACGTCAACAAATACAAGAAAAACAAACACAAGAAATCATATTAAACTCAAACCCGAACAACCACTTTTGTTCTTAAAGATTGTTTCGGTTAAGATGATTTCGCGTAAGGATTTTATTGTTTCTTTTTCTTTGATGTAAACTGAACCACAAACATACGAAACACAAACCATGAATCTTGTTTTTAAACAGTTTCTTTTTATAGATTTGTTGTAAAGTTTGGTTGGTTTAAATTCTTGGTTGCTTTGTTCCTTGTTTGAAAAATTGATGATGAAGTTCTCTATGAAAGGACATAGTGTAAAAAAACTGTTAAGATCTTAAAAAGAGAAAGGATATATAAAAAAACTGTTGGCGGATGTTATTGAAGGAGATCTTGATTATTTCTATTGAAGGGTTGTTTGAAAGAGATGAGATAGCATTATAAAACTCACTACCTCAATATGACACTATCGTTTTCAGATTTGTAACCGGCGACAACCATGGTTTGACTCGCGGGGAACCGAAATATGACAATCACATATCTATGTAAACACCACGATGTATCAGGTTATTGTGAAACGCTAGTTTCGTTAAGCGCTTGTGTATGAGTTCTTGGCCGATTCGGTTTCGCTTTTTCGAGTTTACAAACTTGACATTTCTGGTTCATGGTTATTGTGATTTTAAAGACATGGACATGTAATGGATTTGGGTCTTTAATTTGTTCCGTTAGTTTTGTATCAGTAGTATATTTTTTTTCAAAGTTATATATTACGGAGTAGTTACTTGTATCAGTCGAGAAAAACTTAAAACGTGATTTAAATGTGTAAAAAAACTAGTGTGTCACTTGAAATATATTATAAAACTAAGTGTGTCAAAAAAAACTTAAAACGTGACTTCAAATGTATCAATAAACTAAATGTGTCATTTAAAAATGTATCATGAAATTATGTGTGTCAAAAATTATAGTATGTCAATAAAAATGTTTAAACAAAAAAATTAGTATATCACTACTAATGTATCAAATGATTAAGTGTGTCATTAAATATGTATAAAAAAACTTAACATGTCATTAGAAATGCATTACAAAATGAAGTATGTTAAAAAAAATAGTGACTCATTACAAATTTATCATAAAACTATGTGTCACTAAAAATGTGTCATAAATATTATTACATCACCACAAATGTAATTGAAAATTTATTGTGTGTTAAAAGACTTCGTGTGTCAACTTCGTCAACTTCTTTGCATTAATTAATTATATAAAAAATGTTGTATGCATTCCTTTTAGTTGTACGTAGAAATTGGTTTATCAAAAGAGGCACCTGTGTGGTTTAAAATATTACTATATTTTGTATACAAAATTTAAAAATAAAATAATGCTAAAATGTTTAAAGAAAAGTTGTCAGGTGGTGGGAATGTGGGATGACTTCGTCAAAGTAGATACATGACCTCATTAATAAATAGATACACAATGCCATTATGTTTCGGTTTTATTACAATTGTGCCATCAATCTCATTAAATTACAAGCTCATCTATGATACTTGATCCAATGGTCCACAAGCGTGCCTATTATTTTCTACTTTAAGTTGTACACCACAATAACGCCACCCTATATATATATATATATATATATATATATATATATATACTTGATCCAATGGTCCACAAGCGTGCCTATTATTTTCTACTTTAAGTTGTACACCACAATAACACCACCCTATATATATATATATATATATATATATATATATATATATATATATATATATATATATATATATATATATATATATATATATATATATAACAGGAGGCGTTTGACCAATTAAATGCCACATCATCCGCCAAATAATCAACCATTCTGCCAAATAATTATGTTTTCTGCCAAATAATCAAGTTTTATGCCAAATAATCAAGCGCATTGTCCAGTCACCGTCCAGTCATCAAATAAATTTTTTTTCGTGTGTTGCAATTTTCATCCAAAAACATTTATACAGATTCGAACTTACGACCTTATCTATGTTTCATGTAACGTTTTCCACTGAGCCAGGTTTAATTTTTTGTAAACATTGGTTCAACCAAATATTATATTCTTACTAAAATTTTTATATTTACTAATTAAATTCGTATATTTTGCTGATTTACATGCTATCTGTACCGTATATTACGCTAAATGTATGATAAGTATGGAAATTATTATGATTTATCTAAAGCAAATATCATCTAAATCTATTTTTTTTTTAAAAAAAGACATACCTTTTCACTATATATATAACGTATTATAGGGTCTCAGTTCATCCATAAGCTAACCTAGAGTCGTTCAGCGATTAACAACCATGCAGAAACAAAGGCAGTCACAAAGGATTTCAAGATCCAACTCAAAAAAGACATCTAATGGCGTTGAAACAGTTTCTGCAGTCCATAAACCAGGTTTTTTTTAAAAAAAGATTAACAAGTTTAACATGGTTATTTTGGGTTATTCATTCTGATAATCTTGCGTGTATTTATAACGTTAATTTGTTTATAGTGACACGGCAAAATAAAAACCAGGTCTCATCGATTGACGCATCAGGTTAAGTTGTTATTGTTAGCTAAGAACTAAAATTTATCAGTGTCCTTGATGTTGTTTTGCTATCTTAGGTTAATGTTGTATTGTTATGTTACGTTATATTTACTTTTTCAGTAACGGAACACCAAGTTATCAATAACACCATTGTTGAATCACCAGGTATTTTTTTTCTATTATACATGGATAATATGTTATTATGTAGTTTAATTAACCAACATATGTAATTTTAAAAAAATTTATTTGTGATGTATTAATAATGTGTTGTTATGTGGTTTAATTAACCAATATATGTAATTTTGAATAATTTTTCTTCTGATTGTGTTTTTACAGAAGCAGGTAACCTTGCAAACAATGAGTTTGTATCAAACTCTACAGGTTTGTGTTTATTTTTCATTTTTATTTTTTTTTGTTTTTTTCCATCCTTTTTTGATAAGAGAGTATAGCATAAAACATCAAGTGTAGGTTTTCTTTAATGTATGTGAATTTGTATTTGTTAACCAAGGTGCTTATGGCCATGGAATACATGCATTAGGAAATTTTGCCATTAATATACGTTATTCATAGGTAATATAGTTTGATATTGAATTTTGCCATTACACAGAATCAGAACAGCGTATTGAAGGCAACACAAGTAGTTTGAGTAGAAGCTCAGCTATGAAAGGGTTTGCGCTTGAATGTGATACACTAGGAAGAAGTTTTAAGAATCAGAATTCAGATTCTAACAGTTTCACAAAAGGTTTTTTTATTAGAAATTAATGTAGTTTTAACATTTTGTGATGAATATGTGTATTAATATGACAATGATCTTATAGGAAGGACTGTATCCCAGAGATCAAATTTTACATCAACAAGTGCTGATAAGGGTTGTGCTGAAGGTAATTTGTCGTGTGTTTATTTATTGGTATAAATTTTTAACAAAATTATTTGGAAAAATAAGTTGGTTTGCTTAATTATTGTGCCAGATGCCTTAATGTTTGAGAGTGATACCCCTTTAGCTAATTCTAGGTCACAGTCTTTAAATTCAGGAGGGATAGAAAAAGGTAACATTCTTAAATTGTAGTGTATTTATGAAGTATAAAAAATATATTTTGTTTCTGTTTAATTTTTTTTTATGTAAATCAATGTGAGTAACAGAATCAGAAAGAATGGTTTTCATTCAAAACAGGAGAAAAGACCAAAGGATTCCAACAAAAGGTAATATCGAGTATGTTTTGAATTAAAGTAAGATACATGTTATTAGTTCTGATTATGTATTTCATGTGACAGATGCATTGATACCTGAAAGTGATACCCCCATACCAAGGTGTCAATCTGATAGTTTGAATTTGGGAGGGGCAGAAAAAGGTTACACTCTTATAAAATAGTGTAGATATCATAGTGTTTTATATACTTTTTGTTAATACATGCAATGTTTATTCTTGGTTAACAGGCAATAAAAAAACTAGAGGTAGTTTTGGATACCAAACGTCGTCTAGCCAATCCGGTGATAATTCAAATGGTATTGTGCAATTAAAATATACATATGTAAATTGTTTTATATATTATGTTGTGTCTATAAACATTATGTTATGTTGTTTTTCTGTAATACTTTTAGGTGTTAAAAGGCATGGTCAACAAAGGGGTGGCTATCAAAAGCAAAAAATAAACAACGTTCCTGAAAACTATAATTTAGGTAGAACGTCGTCAAAGTATAATCCTTCAACTCATAGTTTTCAGGTCTCACCTGTTTCAAAGGAAAGAAGAATCACCGCCATCAAACATCTGAATCCAATGTCTGATAGCATGGCTATTAAAGGGAGATGCATCTCTCTTTGGCATTCTCACAAACTTCGTGAAGAACATGACCCTTACAGCTTGGATTGCGTTTTTCAGGATGTTGATGTAAGAATTTTTTTAAACATTGAGTGTCATATATATATTAGTTTTTTCATCTTTTATAATCTACTTTAATTGAAATATTTTCCAACCCAGGGTAACCGAATACATATTTATATCAAGAAAGAATTGATGTTTAAGTTTGAACCAGTTATCCAAGAGGGCCAATGCTATATTATATCCGACTTTGGCGTAGCTGAAAACAATGGAAAGCTACCATTGCTTCCAAATAGGTGGAAAATCTCCTTTTATAAAGGAACACAAGTAACAAGAATAGAACAAATAGACGACAACATTTTCGGTTTCATGAGCGAACCATTTGCAAGCATTTTAGATCCAAACAATGAGTATCATGAACATGATTATGTTGGTATGTTTATAATGTTTAAATTGTATATATAATTTTTAAAATGTATGTCTAAATTTCATTAACAAATTCATAATTTGTTTGCAGATGTTATTGGGACAGTAGTTGGTATTGGTAATAATGTGACTGTAAACAGCGCAGGTGGACCAAAAGTTCGAAGGACTGTTGTCATTCAAGATGCAGAGTGAGTAAAATACGCTCATATATTTTTTCCTTGAATACCGTGTATACATACGTATAGTAATATACATGTTAAATTTATACAGATCTTACACGCTTGATTGTACCTTTTGGGATAATTGGGCACGTATGTGGGATGGATATGAACAGAGGCTGGATGAAGTTGCTCATTTAGACATTCTTTTGATGCTTGGCAAAGTGAAATATTGGGATAATAAGCTTTTAAAATATATATTTTTGTTGGATTATTGGAATAATAATGTATATACTTTCAACATGTGTATAATTATTAAAAGTTTTGCATTGTAAATATTACAGATAAACCATCAATTCATAATGCTCTATTTGGTTCAAAGATATATATAAACAAAAGGATCCCTCAGTTACTTTCTTTCCGAGAGAGGTAACATTTTATATTACTGTATATTTCACTTTATAAATGTAAATTTTATCTGAAAAAAAATTAAAACTGACGTTAACACTTACATATTTCAGATATGAAGCACAAGAAGGATATGAATCATCCGACTTTCGTATTCAACCCTACATTCAAGATATGCGTGTTGTTACACCTTCTGAATTTATGCAAGGTTGTTTAAAGAAAATGGTTGGGATGATTCGTACGATAGAACCGGTAACGAAACAACTAATTATGTTTCTGTAATATAATTATACTTTGGAATGTTTTGTTGTTTGTAAATTGAACAATTGTAATAACTGGATAAATTTTTGTTTAATTAACGTTTGAATTGAATTGCAGAAAACATATTGTGCTGTTTATGGAAGAGTGCATAACATACAGTACGAAAGTGGTTGGGCTTATACAGCTTGCAAAGAATGCAACACCAAAGTTACAGCTATTCACTCAAGCACAAGCTCAAGTTCAAGGAACAAAAAACAGTTGTGGTACTGTAAAAAACATAAAGAGACATACGCAGTTTCTTCAAGGTATGAAAAGCATTCATAAAAATTCATAGTTTGAAGGATTATAGTAAATAAAATAATTTTATTGTTTAAAAAAACTCAACCTCATGTGTAGGTTCAAGATAATCGTTCGTATAGTTGACGAGAGTGGAACTGCACAGGTAGTCATTTTTGACAACAATGTCCATAAAATGACTGGTTTGACTGCATGGGAAGTCATGGAAGAACATGGAATGGATACCGACGAATACTTCCCAGATGAACTTAATCAGATTATTGGGAGGCAATATCTTTTCAAGATATTTTATTCCGAGTTTAACCACAACAATAACAGCCACATATACCGCGCAGAGAAAGTAACTGACGATGTTGATACAATAAGGTTCTTTAAAATGGGATTTTTGGATGAGGTATAAATTCGACAGTGATACATTAATTTACATACATTGTATTTATTTAAAAAAATTGTCAACATATAATTTTTTTAAAGAACCTAATTTACGTTTTTGCAATATCTTAGATTGAGAATAACAATTTAGAGGATGATGAGTATGATTCAGAAGATTGTGAAAACGAATCACAAGACTCAGAAGAAGTGTTTGATGAAGATGGGAGTGATGGTGATTTAAAGCATACTACAAATGATAACGATGAGGTATATTAAAACCATTTAGCAATTTTATTTGGACACATATTCACACATCTAAACCATACTAATGTACTTGATTAAGTTATGATAAATTCTGCAGGAAAGCAATTTAAACGTTACACCGGAAAAACCTGATCATGGTTGTACATCGTTATCTGGCAATATGCATGAGGTATGATGAATCACCTTATTGAATTATTAACTATTGATATTTTTTTACATATGTTAACTATTATAGCATATATATATATTTTTTTAAATTTAGGTGATGAGGATGATGAATTGACAGAAAAGATTGTATCTATGAGTGAGGTATTTTAACCTTCCACTTAATAAGTCATTGAGCTTTTTTAAGATGTTTATATAAGGAAATCATTATTGACTATGTTATCGTTAAACACAGGATCAAGACAGAATTGGTAATAAAGAAATGGACGTTGGTCCACAGTCTGCTGATGAGATTCAGCCAAGGAAAAGAGACCGAAGTTTGTTTAAAGAATCAAGTACTGAAGAAGAACGTGAGAATAGCACGCATTCTAACAAGAAGAGTGTCATAATGGACCTCGACAAAGATGTTTAAATTCAGCATTTCATTATTTTAATTTTTTTACCTCAGACTATGATGCATATTTTAGTCCGTGTTTTTAAAAAACCTTCGTCTATTGAACTATTGTCTTGGTTTTTATAGGATTAATATTTCTATATAAATTTGGTTTGGCTTTATATTTGTAATTTATTTTTCATTTTTTCATGTTGTATTAGGTTGCGAACAATTTCCTTAAGCTCTTATGATTACCTCTATGGATTAAACTCAATTTTTTATATATATGAGTGTTGTGGTACGTTAAAGTTATGAAAATTACTAATTGACAAGCGCAAATAGAAGCAAACGCAACCTAAATCGAAGTATAAACAAGGAAATGCTATGAAAATATTAAAACTACATAAAAACTACACGAAACATGATAGGAAGGTCGGGGAATCCTAAAACACAATGAATTTTTAACCAGTGGCGTTTATTTAAAATAAACGTTAACGTGCAAAATAAATCGAGAAATTAGAGCTACATTGGTCCTACGGGCCAAAAAAGAGTGTTCTAACTATTCTAATGATGAAAGGAATTTTTGGAAAAAAGAATATTAATTTTTGAGTAAAAATTCTATTT
The DNA here is from genome assembly GCA_014162995.1 of Artemisia annua. Taxonomy (NCBI): domain Eukaryota; kingdom Viridiplantae; phylum Streptophyta; class Magnoliopsida; order Asterales; family Asteraceae; genus Artemisia; species Artemisia annua. Next base: position 20,545 of record LBNU01007540.1, read on the forward strand.
ATTATGACTTAATTACTAATTTAACTAAATTAAATCGAAATAAATACTAAACTGATTTAAATAAATTTGAAACTTTTTTTGGAAAATACTACAAGTTAATAGGGACCTAAGAAAAATAAAAAAGTGGGGGGCACAGTTTTTAAATAAGCATAAAATAAGCGGAATAAGCAAAATAAGCTAAACTGCAAAGGTGGGTTAAACAAAAAATTTTGGAGATAGAAACTGTAAGTCCCTAGGGCGCAGATGGTCATGGTGTGTGGTGTTGAGGTGTTGAGTGCATGAGGTCGAGGGGTCGAATCCCACCTCATACACTTTTTGAATTTTTTTTTAATTTTTTATTTCTATTTGAAAATTAATTTAACAATGAAAATGAGCCAACTTTTGTTAAAGGGATTTTTCAGAAAATCTCAAATAAAGCTTGTGCAAAGCTTAAGCTACCAACAGATGGCTTTTGTGAGTTTTTCAATTTCGTTAGCCATACCACTTGACCAAATAAGCCAATAAGCTTGAACAACTTAATGAGCACAACAAAAACAACAACTAACAGCAACAATAACAATACAATTACAACAAGAAGAACATGATCAAGTAAATAATCGAATTTAACAAGTTAAGTTGAGCTGCTGGTGGTCCAAAGGGAAACTTTGGAAGCAAAAATAAGCATTTAAATAAGCTAGAATGAGCAAACGAATTATCAACATAACAACTTGGTGCTAAGAGCCTTTTAAAACACCAATGATTAGACAGAATGCTCAAGAATTGAACACTTTATAAGCCATAGAAAAATGGGTCAAAGTGGGCAAGGCTAGGTTTAGGTGAGCTAAGAGTCCAAGTAGGCAGTTTTGGACTTATTTTTCCATGGGCAAATGATATCAAAATCTTGATTTTATTTTTGATTTGGATGCACCAGCAACCAATTAACTCAAAACAACAACTTACACTTACTCCCAATCTATAATGAATCCTAAAATTGAATTAGAAGATTGTCCCATTTTCAGTATGCAACCCCGACTTTTCAAGATTTTTTCTAAACTTGACGCTGGTGAGTTTCAATTGATCCTAGGTTCTTAGAAATGATATACTAAGATGATATGAAATTATTTCCAGCGATATTTTATATTATTATTGTGTATTCTGAATATTTAGACATTGTAAAATTGCCAATATTTATAGTGTAAATATCAATTTAAAACACTCTTCTATATTTACATCTATTTAGAATTAATATCTTTATGTTCCATATTTTGAGACTGAAATAGGTCTAATTAAAATCTTTTAATATAATAGAGTATTCTTATCATCTATTTTAAACGCATTTAAATTCAAAAACTGTATCTAATACGTTTTTATTAAAAATAATGTGCTAAAATAATTTTATTGTCTATTTTAAACACATTTAAACTAATGAACTCTATCTTATACATTTTTATAAAAATAAGGTGTTGTGTTTTTTTCCTTAGTATTTTTTAGAAACAAAACACGGTTTTCATAAATTAAATTCATAATTAATTTAAACCTCTTTGTCTTCCATATTTTTAAGATAAATACCTGACATATTGATTACATTCCAACTGCCTTCATACATTATCCCACCTTTGCTTTTCCCCTTGCCAAAGTTTTTTTCTCTCTAAAGAAATGGCTGCTAACCAACCAATTCCGGAAGTTCCTGTGAACCCAGGTATCTAAAAAACTGTTCTTTTTTTTTAATTATCTCACAACAACTACTTTTTTTAAATAGGTTTTATGCATGCATGCAGATGTTGTCCAAGAAAACCACGAAGATAATGGTGAAGAGTCCATTGCTTCATTGTTTGAGTGGTGGGATGCTGAGAGAGAAGCGTCCAGAAAGCGCAAATGGGAAGAGAAAGAAGAGAAAAAAAGAAAAAAAAAGTAAGCAAAGGAAACAACAGAGGAAAAAGCATCGTCAGTTAATGAAGTAAGTTAGAGCTCATAGGAGATCCAAAGGATTGAAAGCCATCTATGAGCCACCTTCTGAAGAAGAGGAAGTTGAAGATGAAGAATTAGAAACCTATGATTACGATCAACTCCATTTAGCATTTAAATACGAAGATCTGTGAATGTAGTTTATTTTAAGTTTCAATGTATTTTACTTTAAATGTCTTTAATATTAAATCTTTTTTATTGTGTTTTTATAAGAATGTCACTATAATATTTGTTAGTTTCATAATAGACTAATTAAATTACAAACCAAATAGTAAATGAAACGTCTAAAATTAATTTAAACAACAATAGTGTGCTTTTGTGAGTTTTTNAAAATTAAATACCAGATAACAAAGTAATTACTTTATTGTTGCATATAAAACAATATAAAAACTACAATTTTAATTATTGATTTGATTAGAAACACGCCTAATCCTATCTTGATATTCAATGATCTTTTCACTTCTTTTTTCAATGGCATCTTTAAGTGCCAACACTGTTTGCTGGTCAGTTTTGTTTTCCGCTTCCAAAACTCCTATTAGCCTCCTTAGTTGAGCAATCAACCGTATTGGTAGGAAATACTTCACAACCTCTTCATCTTTTGAAATTGTTGTTTGTTGTTCTCTATTCGGTGACACACTTCTTAATCGTTGTTTCGGTTCTTTCGAAGGAGCAAAATATTCACGACCCATTGGAAAGATTCTGAGTAATCAAAGGTTCCAAAGGATTAGAGGTTTAAAGAGAATTCGATTTTCTAGCAATGATGAAACAATGGGTCATCTTTAATATTTATAGAGTTATATTGAACATTACATATTTTTATACATAAATCTTAAAGTAATTTACAAAAACCCATAAAAATTTTATATAATCATTATCCTCATATAACTTTTACATAAATTTGTAAATTTGATATATTGGGTCTCAAATAACTTTTATAAGAATATGTACCCATTTTAAATCAGGATACCGTATCTAATACATGTTTAAGAAAATTATGTGTTTATAACTTTGAAAAAAAAAACAAAACAAAAACACATGTAACAAATAAAACATAAATTACAAAAGGTATTTGATATATCATTCATAGCATTAATGATTTGTTTACATCCAACTTGGATAAGGTGAACATATCTCTAGATCGGCTTGATAAGTTTAATGATTTGTTCAATTTGATAAGTTGGACATATCTAAAACCTGTATATATAAAACCAATATATTCGTGATATGAATATATAGATATTTTTAAAAATTATAATTAAATAAATTACATAATAAATATGATTTAAACAAATCAATTATCTTTACCAAGTGTATCGTTTAAAATTTTGTTATTTGGATGTTTTTAAAATTTAGTATATGAATATATGATAAATACATTCCTTTAAAATATCTAAGCCATAAATTTATAAGAAATCATAATTCGATATATGAAACTATTTGTATATTTTCTTAATTAATATATATGCTAAATCTCTATAAATATAACCTTACAATATTGTGTATTTAGCCAACTATTCCTCTTAGTTCTGAGAAACCTAAACGCCATGAAGGTACTATTAGTTTTTACAGTAAATTATGACTTTTGAATATTTGTTAAATAATTTGTACATATGTTAATGTATATGTATATCACAAATCCTTTGATGCACATTACAATTATACGTTTGTTTGTTATTGTTATGTAGAAAACCAATAAAGCCATGGTTGATACCGCACCATCCAATAAAAGCAACTTGAATCCGACACAGGAAATCATTGTGATCTCGGATGATGAAGTGGTACGTGTTTTTAATATGTTTCACAATAGGTGTATTTGTGTTTTCATTATTAAAATACTCATACACGTAATCGTTTTTATGCATGAACTGACGTTTTTGCTTATACGTTCTTAGTTGTTTTGCAAAGATTGATTATGATATGTGAGTGTAACAAAATGTCTTTGTGTGTTTGTGATATTTGCAGCCTACTAAGTTAACACGGAAACGTCGAAGACTTACACAAAATAACAGAATTTGCAACCAAGATGCTATTGAGATTACATTTTCAGACGATGAGGATAAGTCTACACCAACCAAAAACCACAAAAACATTGACCTGACATGTTTAAGTAATGACAATACCCAGAGAAACAATGTCGAAAAAAAGGATTTACATGATAATGAAGAAAAGGAATTATTGGTAACCTTTTAAATTTATATGTATTGTATAAACATGATACATTTTTTTTTGATATGATATGTGCTCATATAATTTAAATTTTCAATGTAAGATTTCTGATGAAGATGCACCATTTAGTTGTAAACGTGCCAAAAGATTACAACAAGATATATCGTACAAGGAGAAGGAATATAGACTCTTAGACGAGGATACAGATGATGAAGAGTTTAGAAAAAAATGCAATCCCTAAAGATGGTGTTTGGATTAATGTGAATGATATGGATGAACCTTTCTATGATTTAAAGGAGTATAAACCCAAATACATTATTCCGATATAGATATTACGGAAGACTCCTCCACAGGTTGTTTTGTTGTTCACGTGTTTGTTAAATTTAACATTCCTTTTTAATGACTTATTGAATAATAATAATTTGTAAAAAGTACTAATGCATGTTTTTTAAAATCAAGGTGATTCCAAATATACTGCGGTCGACGAAGAAAATGATAGAGAACAGTTACAAAAGCATAACATGAGCGACGAAGACATGTTTGATGAGATGGTTGATATTAATGGAAAAGCCAAAGGAAAAAATATGTTTGATAACTACATTGACGACGAGGCATGGGAAGTTGATTCGGATGCATACAGTATTAGATCAGTGAGTTTAGGTGATGATTTATCAAGCTTCATTAATGATGGCACAACAGACTATCAAACAACTGATGCTGATGACAGTGATGATGACTTTTGATGAAGGCCAACAACTTCGTTCCTGAATTTTACTATTTATCTTTAAGGAATACCATAAAGTTTTATTTTAAATCTATTATTCTTATATGTTTGTTTTTTTTAGATGTTTCATGAATGGTCAAGTTGATTGTCTATTTAGAATGATCCATTTATATTAATGACGTTTATGAATTCTTATTTAATCTCATCCAAAATATCTAATCTACTATAAGTAAAAAGATAGATTGTCATTTAAAAGTGTATGCTTTATTAACGGTAACTATACAGGCTCGGAAACTAAATGCAGAAACTAATAAGCCTCAAATCAAACTTACCAACCTAAATTTCACAACCCTACAAAATTCCATAGATATTTACAATATATGCTGAGGATAAATAATAAATTGAGATTTTGAGTAAACTTTAAGAGCAATTCAAAGTTGTTAGATAAGCTGAGCATCACAAAATCAAAAATGAAATTTTAAGTTGGAATGGATGGCATTTCAAAAAACTGAAAATCGTTTAGTGGGGCTCAGTACAAAAGTTTAAGAAAAATCTTTGATACATTGAATACTCGGTAAACACAATTAAATGGGATAAGTTAAGAGCTAATATCAACCTTATGAAATAAGCTAGGAAATACAAGATGATCACTTAACCAATTAGAATGGTTGGTGAGATTCGTAAAGAATTAACGTTTTCTATGAGTTTATGAAAATATAAAGATGGTCACTTTAATTAATCAAAATGATGAGTTTATTAATTTGGATTGTGAACATCGAATATAAAGCAATATCACATAAAATAAAGTATAAAATTTTTATTTTGTAAACAAGTTATTTAATTCTAATATATGTTAAAAAATATTATCCAAAAATATTAATCAAAATGATGAGTTTACCAATTTTGAATGTGAAGATCGAATATAAAGCAATATTACGTAAGTAAAGTATAAAATTTTTATTTTCTAAACAAGAGTTTTAATTATGATATATGTTAAAAAATTTTATCCAAAAATATCGTGTATTTATCATTGAAAAAAATTTTGGATCAGAACAATTAAAGAACATATCATTCAAAATTTATTTTGTTTTTTCATCTTATTAGCATACACTATAATGTCAAATACAACATCACAACAAACATCTGATTTTAGGCGACTCCGCCCTGGAAAGCAAGCGAAAAAACCAAGTGTACAAACATGTGTACCACGTGGACGACCACGACAATATGAAGATGTAACAAGTAAGTATATAATAAGTTAGTCACGCACAGTCATTATTGTAACTCCCTTGAACAATCTTTTTACAAAGCCTTATAGATTCGCATTTAATATATAATTGTTATCATTAATGTAAGTTACACTTAATAGGTGAACCAACTGCCATAGACCCGCAACTAAGGCCATGTGATATTCATTACAATCCATTTGGATAGCAATATAGTAAGAGAAAACCGACAGGCTTAAGGAAAAATTAAAACAAAGAAGTCAAGGAACTTTTCAAATGCTACAAACACCGTATACATTATTTCAAAATTTACTTTGTTTTTTCATCTTATTGGCATACAATATCATATCAAATGCAGCATCACAAGGAACATCTATTAATGCAACACAGAATGCTGGAATTGACTTTAGGCGACTCCACCCTGTAAAGCAAACAAAAGAGCAAAGTGTAAAAACACCCGCCCCACGTGGACAACCACGACAATATGAGGATGGACCAGGTAAGTATACAATAAGTTACTCACACACAATCATTATTGTAACTCCTTTGAATACTCTTTTTACAAAAAGTTATAGGTTTGTAATTCGTTGGAATTTCAAACGATAAAAACACCTTATACATTATTTCAAAATTTACTTTGTTTATTCATCTTATTGACATACACTATTATATCAAATGCAGCATCACACGGAGCATCTATTGATCCCACATACAATGCTGGAATTGACTTCAGCCGACTCCACCTTGGAAAGCAAACAAAAGAACAAAGTGTAAAAACACCTGCAACACGTGGACGACCACGACAATATGAGGATGTACCGAGTAAGTATACAATAAGTTACTCACAAACAATAATTATTGTAACTCCCTTGAATACTCTTTTCACAAAAACTTATAGATTCGTGGTTTGTTGGAATTTCACATGATACAAACACCCTATACAATATTTCAAGATCTACTTTGGTTTTTCATCTTATTGGCATACACAATCATATCAAATGCAGCATCACAAGGAACATCTATTAATGCCACATACAATGCTGGAATTGACTTTAGGAGACTCCACCCTATAAAGCAAACAAAAGAACAAGGTGTAAAAACACCTGCACCACGTGGACGACCACGACAATATGAAGATGTACCGAGTAAGTATACACTAAGTTAGTCATACACAATCATTATTGTAACTCCTTTGGATACTCTTTTTAGAAAAAAACTTATACTTTTGTATTTAATATATAATTGTTGTGATTAATGCTATTTACACTTAACAGGTGAAGCAAGTATTATAGATTCACAACTAATGACAGGTAATATTTTAAAGTAAAATAAAAACAAGAAAGTTGGAAAACACTTATTGCACGACAAAAATATTCATTCGTTTGAATTTCAAATGGTACAAACAACCTGTAGATTATTTCAAAATTTACTTTGTTTTTTCATCTTATTGGCATACACTATCATATGAAATGCAGCATCACAAGGAACATCATTTGCATCACGTGCACGACCACAACAATATGAAGATGTCCCAAGTAAGTATACAATAAGTTACTCACACACAATCATTATTATAACTCCCTTGAATAATCTTTTTATGGTTTTGTATTTAATATATAATCATCATGATTAATGTTCTTTACTCTTAACAGATGAACCAATTACGATAGATCCACAAATGGAAAAGGACACAACACATAGACCTAGAGGACGACCTCCAAAAGAAAAAAACCATTGAGGATGGTGTAGTTCCATCTATAACATTAAGGCCAGGTGATATTCATTATAATCCATTTGGATATCGATGTAGTAAGAGGAAATCCGACAGGCTTAAAGAAAAATTAAAACAAGGAAGCCGGAAAACATTTAATGCACGACAAAGAGATTCATTCGTTGGAATTTCAAATGGTACAAACACTGTATAGGTTACTTAAATACTAACTTAATCCAGTGTTATTAAATAGATTACAAAAACAATTTATAGAGTATTAAACATTTAAGAAACAATTTAGTTGTAACATTAATCATTATGTGAATCATGTGGTGCGTTATTATGGCATGCCGAGAGTATGGTAGGACAGACACATATTACAACAAATAAATATTCAATGTGTTGTGGCAGAGGAAAAATAAAATTAGATAATGAAGCAAAAGAACCACCAGAGTTGTTGATGAATCTTATTACTGGAAAGCACGCGAAAAGCAAATCATTCATTGAGAATATAAGGCGTTACAATTCTATGTTTTCATTCACTTCATTAGGAGCAAAACAAGACATGTCAGTTATAGACGGACGTGGTCCATATTGTTACAGAATACAAGGACAAAATTACCATCGAATGGGTACATTGCTACCGGAAGCAAACAAACCTCCTGTGTTTGCACAACTATATATTTATGATCGACCGAATGAAATACAAAATAGGATAAGCGGTGTCAGGTATGCTATTTATTCTGGAAATGATATGTTGATAATCTATTAAATTTAAATATAAAGAATGAATTAATTTTTAGTTCATTATGTTATAACGCATAACATATATTCTATTTTTTCTAATACAGCTACCAAGAATCAACGGTAACACATGATCATCCTCTGGACCACCAACTAACGGTTGATTTACGCGACATGCTTGATACAATTAACCCATTAGTTGCTCAATTCAGAATGGCTGGCGAACAGTTTGTCCATTCGAATGAAAGAAATAAATTAAGGCTGCGCCTCATTGGTACAAGACAACGCGACCGGAGAGAATACAACCTACCAACCGCTGATGAAGTTGCAGGTCTTATTGTAGGAGATTTTGATTCCGCAACAAATAAGAGGGACATAGTACTACGCATGCAGGAAGGTGGACTAAGACGAATTAGTGAACTACATCCCTCTTATCTTGCTCTCTAATATCCGTTGTTATTCCCACACGGTGAAGATGGTTATGACACCGATATATACCATTTTGGTGTGACTGATTATACACCAACTAACAAAAAAACAAGGGTCTCAATGAAGGAGTATTTTGCATACACGTTGCAAGATAGGGATGACAGCTTCTCAATGATACTTAACGCAAGACGTCTATGTCAACAATTTATTGTAGATGCATATACTATGATAGAGTCTGAACGGATGTCATATGTTCAAAAAAACCAACCAGACTTACGTAGCGAAAATTTTAACAGATTAGCAAAGCTGGCTGAAGATGAAGACTCGGGAGTGAAACTGCGAGGTAAAAAAGTAATCTTGCCATCATCGTTCACCGGAAGTACAAGATATATGATGCAAAACTATCTGGATGCAATGACAATTTGCAAGGTTTATGGTTATCCAGATTTGTTCATTACATTTACTTGCAATCCAAATTGGCCAGAGATTGAACGTTTTATGGACGAAAAAGGATTAAAGTCGGAAGACAGACCAGACGCAATCACTCGTGCATTCAAACAAAAGCTGGACACATTAATGAAAGAATTCAAGGATAAAAATTACTTTGGACGCCTAAAAGCAGGTATGTCTATAATTAAATGTGGATGCCAATAAAATTAAACAAAACATAATACTGCATTATATGCTAATGCATACATTATATTATTGATACAGGTGTTTACACGGTTGAATTCCAGAAAAGAGGACTCCCACATGCACATATTTTGCTTTTTATGGAAGATGATGATAAAATCAGGACAACAGCGCATATTGACCGGTTTATTTCAGCAGAGATTCCCGATAAGAATGAAGATCCAGAGCTTTATAAAATTGTTACAGACCACATGATGCATGGCCCTTGCGGTCCAGAAAGGCCAAGTTGTCCTTGCACAGTCAAGAACAAATTCACTAAAAAATTCCCGAAACAGTTCAACAATGCAACTGTCATTGACGAAAGTGGGTATGCAATCTACAAAAGAAGGAACGATGGATCAACTATAAGCAAAAGTGGTATTGAATTACACAATGGATACGTGGTTCCATACAACCCAGGGTTTCCTTCGGCGCTTTCAATCACACATTAACGTGGAGTGGTGCAACCAGGTTGGCTCAATAAAATACTTATTCAAATACATAAACAAGGGACCAGACAGGGCAACGGTTGGTTTAGAAGATGAAGACGTCTATGAGGTAAAAGAATACTATGACTGCAGGTATATCTCTGCTTGTGAAGCATCATGGAGAATATTTGTATTTGATATACATTACAGGTTCCCGCCTGTTGAAAGATTGCCATTTCATTTAGAAGGCGAGCAATCAGTTATATTTGAAGCAAGCCAAAGTATCGATGTTACTCTGGATAAGGCATCTGTAAATGACACCAAATTTGTGGCATGGATGGAACTAAACAAAACAGATACAGAGGCCCAAAAACTCCTTTATCATGAAATCCCACAACATTACGTATGGAAACAAGATGAAAGGAAATGGGTTGAGAGACAGAAAGGTACATGTCTTGGACGTGTACACCACGTGTCAATTGCTTTCGGAGAAATGTTCTACTTAAGAGTTTTGATCAACAAGGTAAAGGGCCCTCAACACTGGGATGATTTCAAGAAATTTGAAAATGTAACATACGCAACATATAAAGAAGCATGCCAAGCTCGAGGTTTACTTGAAGATGACAAGGAATACATAGATGGTTTGTTCGAAGCCAGCTTGTGGAGTATGGGAAACTATTTGCGATCCTTTTTTGTCATGCTTATTATGACAGATAGCATGTCAATACCAGAAATTGTTTACGAAAAAACATGGACAGTATTAGCCGATGATGTATTGAGAATCGAACGAAGGAAAAGGAATGACCCAGGTATGTTGTTAACAATATGAACAACCTTTATTTTATCTTTGTATTCCACGTTTTAGATAATTCATTCTAATTTTACTATGAATGATTGCATTCTCTCAAAATGACGGCTGAATATCTTTTACATTCCTTGAGAACGTAACACTTTTACTTATTAAAGGTTGTGAGACCCAATCCGGGAATGGAATCACAATTTATTGTCGAGGGTCCAAAATAATAATCATATTTATTAAAAAAAAATGAAAAAAAAACCAAAAGTACGGATAAATGTATAACTTCTTCTTATCTAACTTTTTCCCTTTAGTATACCTAAATAAAATACTTCTGATTTTATTTACACAGATTTGGAACTTACAGATGAAGAGAGGAAGAATATATGTCGGACGTATATTGAACACATGTTACTTTGTAACAACAAAAGTTTGAGACATATACCAAACATGCCATATCCGAATGAGATGCTAACAATGGGAATTTTCAACAGATTAGTGTATGATGAGAGAAAGTACAATCAAACTGAGCTACGGCACCAACATGAACAACTCTATAGTACATTGACAAGTGAGCAATGAGACATATATGGTTGTTTAATGGAAGCAATTGTTGAAGACAACGGTGGGATGTACTTTGTTTATAGATATGGAGGAACGGGTAAAACATACCTATATAAAACTCTATCTGCTAGATTAAGATCCCAAGGTCAAATAGTGTTGAACGTTGCATCGAGTGGTATTGCAGCACTTTTGCTGGAAGGTGGAAGAACAACACATTCTAGGTTTGCTATTCCAATAAATGTTGTTGACGATTCTATGTGTCATATACCCGCAGATAGTGACCTCGCTGAGTTGATACGTAAGTGCAGCCTAATTATCTGGGATGAAGCACCAATGACACACAGACATTGTTATGAAGCGTTCGATAGGACACTACGAGATATATGTAGGCCCACACCATACGAGCCGTCAGAAAAAGTTTTTGGAGGAAAGGTAGTTTTGTTTGGAGGAGATTTTAGGCAAATATTGCCAGTCATAACCAATGGAAGCAGACATGATGTCGTACACTCATCTATTAACGCCTCATATTTATGGCAACATTGCAAAGTCATGAAATTGACAGTTAACATGAGATTAGAAGCTGGGACGAATGATTCTGAAAGGAAAGAAATACAAGATTTTGCAGACTGGATTTTAGATATTGGCAACGGTACAATCGGTGGGAAAAATGATGGGGAAGCGACGGTGGATTTTGAAGACGACATGTTGGTTCCAAATTCGGATGATCATATACGATCAATAATTGAACAAACATACCCAGATCTACAGCAAAACCTTTATACTCCATCATATTTCCAAGAAAGGGCAATACTTGCACCGACACATGACCTTGTGGACATGGTAAACAATAGAATGCTTGATCTTCTAAAAGGCGAGGAGAAAACGTACCAAAGCTCAGACTCAGTTGGAGTGATTGACATGGATTCAAATTTCAATGAGGCACTCTATACTCCATATTTTTTAAATAGTATTAAAATATCGGGACTTCCAAACCATTCATTAAGATTAAGAATCGGTGCACCAGTTATGTGCATGAGAAACATTGACCAAAGAGCAGGGTTATGCAACGGAACAAGGTTACAAGTGCAAAGATTGGGAGTTAATGTAATAGAAGCTAAGATTATATCAGGAGGCAATTTCGGCTATCTTTGCGCGATTCCAATAATGGTGTTAAGTCCATCTGATAACAAGATGCCCTTCAAATTTAATCGAAGACAATTTCCTTTGGCCATGTGTTTTGCTTTGACTATCAACAAAAGCCAAGGACAAACTTTAACAAAGGTTGGTTTGTTTTTACAAAGACCGGTTTTCTCACATGGGCAACTATATGTAGCTGTATCAAGAGTCAAAAGCAATAAAGGATTGAAGATTTTATGCTGTGACGAAGATGGGAACTACGCAAAATCAACAAAAAATGTAGTTTATAAAGAAGCTTTATTCAAAATTTAAAAAATAGTAGTAAGTCATTTGTCATCTACGCCCACCAGGTAAGAATTTTGATTATACTACAATTCATAATGATTCCTAACAATCTATATGCTTCATTCAACTCACACAATGCAACAAAGTAAAATAAAATGTACAGACTCAAGTCATGGTCGCCTAAATTGTTCATTAATCAAATACATTTGAAAAAAGATATATAACTAATACTCATACAGGATTAAATTCAAAAAAACCATTTCCAATAACATTTCATACACAAACATGGAAAAATTAAACCGTAATCTTTCAACTCATGCATTGATGTAACTTAATAATAACAACAGATACACTAGAAAAAAGAAACATAACTAATATCCATAACCATTAACCTACAATATCCAGAACACTAAATAGACATACAATACTAACCATACATAACATACCCTACATTAAACAACTTTCTAAAGATATTTATGGTTCATACTGAACCGTCAAAATAAGATAACACGTGCAATACTAATTATACATAACATAACCTACATTAGACAAGTTTCTAGAGATAGTTATGGTTGATATTCAACCGGCAAGACAAGATAACATGAACCAACTTTCATAATGTGCTCTTAACACACATGAAACACTGGATAACGTATTTCTATACCACCTTACCATCTTTGTATACTGAAAACCACACTGCTCACCAAACCAAGCCCACGAACCATACATGTTGACATGATTTGTCCTGGAAGGCTTCTCTCTATGATGGTCCATCCTAATTATGAAAACCTCTTCATGGTTATCGTGTTTCAGCAAAGCCTTTGTGAAGCTGTTCATTGGATGGCTTAACTGGAATTTGGCAGGAATTGACTGCAAGTAAAAAAAAAACAGGGCAAAACCACTATTTCGGATCACACCAAATACAAAGTAAAAAAAAAAAAAAAAACTTCACAAAGCTACTTACGAGACGGTTAAATGCAAGAATTTCACAAAACCTCTTATAGAACACATCCTCTTTCACGAAAATGCTCACGGTGTCCTGGCCACATGCATAAATGATGCATTCGTTCATCCCCTGCAATACAACATAAAAAGCAAAAGGTAACAAGGACACCTTCAACACCAAACAAGCTAAATTGTTAATTACAATCATTAACAAAAAATTATACAGCCCATATCCATCACAAATAACAAACTTACTCTGATCTTCATATGGTATCGGCTGCTGCACAGCATTGAGACGAGTAACACCAAGGAATTGAGCGTTTGTGTTGCTACTACCATCAACATTGAACACCATTACATTAACCAAATCGTTCCTTATCTTCGTGAAAACAACCACATCACCAAATTCAAGTTCCTTTTCTTCACATAAAGCATTCCAGCCACGTTGATTTAACACATATTCGTTAACCACACCATTCCCGTATGGATTCAGACGGCTAACATTGACAACAAACAAACCACCTTCACATCTAAACATTATATCAGCTGCATTCCCCAAACCAGCAAAGAACTCAGCAGGAATAGTCTGCAAAAAATAAACGAATCAACAAATGATTACCAACTAATATACCGACATCAAAATTTTAAAATACATCCTGCTTTATGTATAAATTTCAAATAACCTTCAACATACACACTAAAACCGATTGCAAAGCAAAACCTTATGATATGAAAAAAGATCGTATTTTACAATATGTAGATCATATAGTATGCATACACACTGAACATTGTCGGTAGCACCATCACAATTTAAAAATACACACTACTTTATGTATAAATATCAAATAACCTTGCACATACACACTGCAACCGAGTACAAACCAAAACCTTATAATGTGAAATGTACTGATATTAACAAAACAAGTTACAGTCATAAGATAAATACGTGATCAATTCCCATTTCCTGGTAAGGTGTTACCCGAGACTGAAATCGAGGGTAACGTTGGTTCACATCTCCATACCCTCCAATTTGTATCCCATCCTCATTATAACCTGTCACGTAGAATGAGTCGTCCCCTTCCTCTATAAAGTGCAGAACATTAACATCCTTAGCCATGTTCTCCGCAATAAACTCCTTCCATCTATTACATCTTACATAATAAGTACCAAATGTTGATCTGAAAACATCGACCTTTTTTCGGTTACCAGAAATTCCGGACAAGTACAAATGTCCGCTGCCAGTGTAGGACTCCTCTTCGAACACTTCAGGAAGCTCAAGCACCCGCGGATACTCATTGTGGTGGACAAGTTGCACCACAAACTCAATCGGCATATTCCTACAAATAACACACTCAGTAAATATTACAATAATTTCATATACCAAAGACTTTTTATAAACAACGATTCATGTTCAACTACTTTCTAACTAAATTGCTCAAAATATAAGTAATCATATCTACGCCCTCCTTGGTTAGAACATTTAAGAGGTCCAAACGCGTGGGACTTGAGTATGGTGGAAGAGGGCGTACAGCCTATCCAAGGAATATGCTAACTCGATTTTAACACTTAACTCCATCAACCAAAACTGCTATAATACAACTGCTAAAAACTTATGTACACGTCTATCATCTGCAACACAGATGCATATTAACCATCTTACAGATACACTTTTGAGAAACAGAGTAGCCGGAAATACATACTTATCATTGATTGACTACGCGATTCATGAGACTCTTAAAGGGCACAATCAAAAAGGGTCTCGCATAGATTAAGAATGGGAAGAAGCTCTAATAACATCATCCTTCTTTTATCCCTTCCCACCATTATAGTGTACCCACAAACAACAAATCAGATAGTAATGCGATTAATAAGGCATACCAACATAACAAACTCAACAAATCAAAGAATAATTACCATGATTGACTGGCCCTGAAACGGTCAACTAAAGTCAACCAAAGTATTGGTCAACAAAAGTCAAACTAGAAAGGGCACAATGCACCAAGGAGAGTATAGGGATTCTTCCTGGGTCGTTAAGTCCCGACGAGGTGTGAATGGTATACAAAACGGATTTGTGATCGGGTGATTTTGAATGAAAAAGGGTTTGAGTGAGTAAGACTAAGGAAATGACTTAAACAAGCTATTAAAACAAGAACGTGAAATCAAATAACCTAAAAACGATTAAAAACTTAAAAACGAACGTTTAATTAAAAATAACGCGAATGTACAAAATAAAACGTGAGATGTGAGCAAATAAAATCCTACCGATATGAAAATTATATTTTTGGAATCCTAAAAATAAAAGAAAATTAAAATAATTTATTACACTAATTAATTAATTACTATTAATTAAAAACTATTTTTAACTATTAAATAATACACTCAAAATTAAGGAAATATAAAATTAACCTAGAATAAAGAAATTATAACTTAGAAAAATCTAAAACATTATAAAACAAATTTTAAAGCAGAAAATATATTTATTACACTATTTATCTATTTATTATTAATTATTTACTATTTATTAATTATTAAGACTACTTTTGATATATTATAAATACTAAATAAACAAAAATAAATCTAAAACTTTACCAATAATTCTAAAATATAATAAAGAACTTAAGAAAAATAAAATTAACTGAAAAAGAAACTAAAATAAGCAAAATGAGCAATAAGCAAATGCAAATAAGCACTTATAAATAAGCAAATTGTAATGATATTCATTGTTAGTGGGTCAGTTGTGATTGAGATTTAATAATTCATAGTCGGTTGTGGGGTTAAGTGATTCTTTTTCCTTATAAATGATTATATACTATTGTTTAATCACACAATCGTTTTGTGGGTAGAATCACACAGTCGGTTGTTTTATTAAACGATTGATGATCTACTTTTATGGGTTAGTTTATTATTCGTTATTTTGTGTGCTCGTTAATTTGTATTGTTCTGGTTCGTGGGTTTTGAGAGATGGAAAAAGGCTTCTTCAATAAAAATAGTGCGACTAAGGAATGAAACATGTGGGTAAGTCTGTTGTTAACGATGCATGTGATAAAAATTATGTGCATACGAATGTTGATTCTACTAGCGCAAATAAAGGTGCACATCATGATGAGGAGAGCATTGCATCGATCTTAAATAATTTTAAGGATTCTATGGACAAGTTGGGTGGCAATGTTAATAATGGTGATGGTAGTGTTAATGGAGATGGTCCTAGTAATCAGCCTCCACGTGAATCAGCTGGTCCTATTATCTCTGATTGGAGTGTGGATGATGGTGATATTAATTTGTCTACGTTAGTGGACAAGAATGTGCCTTCTGGTCCTAAAAAATCTCATTCAGCCCCAACGACTTGTGGTACTAGTGAGGGCAAAGGTAATGTTAATGGAAATGAGCAATCGTTTGCTTATTTGCTTGGTGCCAATAGTACTTCTCGTAAGGTGAATTTTAGGCAGATGGTTAATGAAGATCGGGTTCCAAACCATGATACTAATCTCCGTAAGGAGGCGATGGAACCCGTTTTAGGTCGGTATGAGAACACTCTCGTTGGGTACTTCTTAGGAAAAGCTATAGCTTTTCCAATTGTGCAGAACTATGCTACTAATACGTGGAAGAAATTTGGCGTGCAAAAGATTATGAAGAATGAAGCGGGTGTTTTCTTATTCAAGTTCCTTCTAAGGACGGATTGGAGCAGGTGCTCCAACAAGGCCCGTGGTTGATCCGTCATTCACCTCTTATTCTTAGGAAATGGTCTCTTAATGTTCCCCTAACCAAGAATGAGGTAACTACGATTCCTGTTTGGGTTAAATTACATAATGTGCCTATTGTTGCTTATTCGGAGGTTGGTTTAAGCTTGATTGCTACTCAAGTGGGGAAACCGGTTATGTTGGATTCATTTACATCTTCCATGTGTGTTGACTCGTGGGGTCGGATTAGTTATGCTCGTGCGTTGGTTGAAGTGTGTTCTAATTCAGAATTGAAAAAGGAAGTTAGTATGGCTATTCCATTGGATGATAATAGTGGTTATTCGACGGAAATCATTCGTGTCGAATATGAATGGACACCTCCTCATTGCAGCGTTTGTAAGATATTTGGTCACACATTTAGTGAGTGTCCAAAACAAGTGAAAGAGGTGGTTCATAAGGTTTCTAATGTGGTGACTAATGCATCGATTCAAGTGGTTAATAACGATGAGGGGTTCACAGAGGTAAGGAATCGTAAGAATAAAGGTAAGAGTGTGGTTTCTACGTCTCTACCTAAGCCAATTGGAGGGGTAAAACTCTCCAAGCCTAAGGCTAATTTTTGGATACCGAAAGTCACGACAACTTCTAATCAGGTTGATACCAAGAAAGATTCAGATCCTAAGGGTTTAAAGCAGGCTTCTACTTCAAATGTTAAATCTGGTACAGACCCACAATCTTCTAACTCTTTTGGTATCTTGGAGTCATTGGTGGATGAGGATGTTCTTGGTTTTGTTAACAATGGTAAGGGGTCACAAGATCAGCCTATTAGTAACATGGAATCGCAGGTGCCAGGTGAGGCTTCTAAGTCGTCTACTATCCCATCTTCTAATACGTCCACTACAAAAAAGGCGTTGGAGCAGTCTACTGGGGGTAACCCATTTTCTAAGGTGGGTGAAGTAGTTGTTTCTGACAGTGATGAAGATGAGGTGTATGAGCCTAATGATTATTTGGGAGATGATTATTTTTCAGATGAGTATGCGGCTCAAGTAAACGACTTACCGGAACAATTCAAGGAGTTCAAGCTTCAAGGACGTGCTGAGAAGTAGTATTGTATTTTGTTTTGTTTTATCATAAGATAAGCATGTCATCTTATGTTATTTTTTTGGTTGTTCTAGTTGTTGGTAGCTAGTGGTTCATTTATGGCCTGTCATAAATGATATAGGGTTCTTCAAGTGGTTGCTTGAGGTTAATGTGGTACTTCAGCCACATTCCATTGTACTTTCAACAGTTTATTGGTTAATATATTTTACCAGGGTGGAAGCTCCCTTTTACCCAAAAAAAAAAATAAGCAAATTGTGCAAAAAGCTACTAACAGCTAAAGTACCATACAACTAACTTATATAAGCTTAAAACAACTTAAAACAACAAAAGAAACTCACAGATTAAGCAATATCAAGCCAATAAGCAAAACTCGAAAGCTTAAAACCAAACAGTCCCTGGAGCTAATTTGGAGGGCAAAATAAGCAAAGGGCAAAGGTTCAAAAGCCAAAAATAAGCTCAGAGATGACAAGCCTGTTAGGTTGGCTTCTCAAAAAGTCCACAGGCTCAGGACAAGCTTAAGTAATGAGCACATTAAGGGCTTGTGAAGTGGGTTGAGTAACCACTGAATCAGTGGCTTAGCTCAGTTGGATTTATGAAAATCCACAAGCCAAAAAGCTAATCTCCCAAGTTCACAACCTAGAACTAGGGTGCATGGGGCAAATCTGATCTTAATACAACCTAATAAGCTAAAACTAACAAACAAACAAGTTAAATCAAGCTTATGCAATCTTTAAACCCCAACAGTGGAGTTTTAAGCTAAAATGAGTTTTGGATTAAACTTTAAGCTAACCAAGCTAGATTATAAGCTAGAGCCACAGTACAAGCCAACAAGCACAATCTTATACTACCATAAACTAGCTCAAAACAACAACTACCAAGCTAGGATCAAACAGATAGCAAGGATTAAACAAGATAATAAGCTGCTGATTTCTCAGCAGCAACAGTGGCAAAGGGGTGACATTTCAAGCTTATCAAAAGCTCTCAATAAGCTCAAACCAAAATCTCTAAAAATACAAACCAACTAGTTCACCAACTGAATATCAAACATGCAAAAATTCAGAAACTTTGGCCTTATGAATTGAAAATGAAACATCAAAATCAAAATGGATTTTTGGTACTTTTCTGAGAAAATCAGTTTTGCAGCCCGAAAATGGGGTTGCAGCCCTGTAAAAAAAATTCTAAAAATTAAGAAAAAAATACCACTAAGTGAGAAATATATCAGAGTACATTAACCTAAAATTTTGTGAGATTTGGTTGAAAATTGAAGGAATGAAAATTAAAAAACTGATCAGCTGTTAGGCTACTTTTTATGACAGCAAATCATTGAAAAATGGTTAGAAAAATTAAGTGAAAGTGGGTCAAAATGGGTTGTTTTGACATGGAAAGTCAAAGACAGAGTTTGCACAAGTTTAGTAACCTAAATAGAACTAGTTTGAACCAAAAACAACGACTAAATAAGCTTAAACAAGATTCTACTCTAACTATTTATGTAAAACAGTTTAAAAGAGAAAGTTTCTAAAACTTACTTAACACCTAAAAAGCTATATGGAACTTATAAGTTTACTTCAAAAACTAATTCTAATACTAAACTAAATCAGACTGAAGTTCAAAAATAGGTCACAACCAATTTTTATCCTAAACACAACCTTATGCCAAACAGTCCCTTAAAGGGGAGCTGTTTGCTTTTATGAAAGGAAAAGCAAATTCTAAGCTAACACTTGAAATATAAATGATGGATTAAGCTATATTTATACTGAATAAGCATTGATAAACTATAAATAAGCAGTAAACAATGGTAAATAAGCAGAAGTACTTATAAGCTAAAAGTAACAGTTAACCACACAATATTTCAAACTATGCATTCTATTCTATCAAACAAGCATAAAAGGCATTCAAAAATATTAATAAGCATGTAAAAACTAGAATAAGCAGTATATAAACACTAATAAGCAGTTGCTACAGTAACTATGCAAAAAAACTTGGAAAAGTGAGACTTACAAAGAAAGGCCAATGTTTGACACTCCTAACTGCTTTCTCATCAAACCTAATGCTTGCCACAAGCTCTAAACCATGCTTCACAGGTCCTTCTTCTCTTCTTCTTGATTTTTTTTTGTTTTAGTAAAACTTGTTTAAATTCTAACTAAGCTTGTAAAAGCTTATGAATAACTTCTGGTGAGCTTGTGACACATTAAACAACAATATTAAAGTCTATTGAGCTAATATGAAAAACTTAGGAAATTTGGTAAATTCGAATCGAAACAATAAACTTGAACTTTTGATTAAAGGAACTTTGTAATACACTAAGAATACTGAGAGTACACTTTTAGAGCTAAGATTAACACTTGAGAATGAAAACTACATTAATTCGATATTAAGGATTATACTAAAAACTACTCTAACTAACTACTGCTAACTACTAACTCTCATCTTCTCTCATCTTTTCTTCATTTATAGGCTTCAAAAAGGTCTTTGGTACTTTTCCCACTTCACTTTTGGGCCATTGGATGAGTTGTATGAATCCTGGCCGTCAAAGTTATTTTTGGCGGGAAAATGGATAAGGGCAAATGGCAGATAAATTGGAGAAATTTATGAACAATTAATGCATTTTGGACCTTGTGGTAGGCAGGGGGAACAAGGAATGGTGAGGTTGAGGTGGAGGAATGGAGCTTGGCAGAGCAGGTTTGCAAGTGGGGAAGGAGGTGGGTTTGGTTTGACTGGAGGAGTATATACGGGGGTGGGATTTTTTTATTTAAAAGGGTTGTTGGGCTGAGGGGTTTATTAAACAAAGGGTCCATTTGTTTTAGTAGATAAATAAGCACAAGGACCAATTATGTATCTTCTGAAATTTGAGGGGTCACTTCTGCCAACATTCCAAACTTGCTTCAAGGACCAATATTACCATTCTTTAATCTCCCAAGGACCTTTGTTGATTATTTTCCAAAATTAAATACCCGGGGACCATTTTTGTAAATTTTCCAAACCCCAGGGACTAAAATTGCCAATTCTTAAAAGCTTTCATCCAGGGACTAATTTTGACAACTTTTAAATTCCCAAGGACCTTTGTTGACTTTTCTTTGAAATAATTTGACCAAGGACTAATTTTGACAAGTTTTGAAAGTTGGGGGACTGAAACTGCCAATTATGCAAACTTTGTTCGTTTTTCATCTGTTTTTACTCATTTTGCATCTAAAACATATAAAACACAATTTTGAAATATTTTCAATATTTTGATGCATTTCTGACTGTTTTTGTATGTTTTGCAGTTCAGATTTTATCAAAAATGATGAGTGTTTGAGCACTCATCAATGATAAAGAACAACCTTCTATAACAAAATTAAAAATAAGCATTCTAATAACCTCATCAATGAGTAACCTAACTGACAAAAGAATTAAAACATACTAATAAAAAAAACCCCTCAAATAAATACAATCACATCAACATGCATCGCATAGCAAACACTGTATGAATCAAACAACCAAAAAAACAATCGGATGTAAGTTGCAACAAGTAATAAATAACATAACTATCATGATCTAACTAATGATCAATCATTAGAAAAAAAACTTACGGATCAGATTAGTTGTAGAAAATGAGATGATGGAGGTGTTGAAACTGGAAAAACTAAAATGAAAGGAGCTTTGAAACTCATATATGAATTAATATGTTTAAAAATTATAATGTGCATATTGTAGGTGTAGGTGTGAAGCTACTATAAACCAAGCAATGATTATACTGCATGAAGAAATGTATTCATTTAATATTCAGTTTACAGCTCCATTTTTTTTTAAATTTTTTTAAAAAAAAATATTTTTGGTAACCATGGTTTTCTGACTCGACATTGCGCTCGGCTAATCCCACATCGACTATCCTTTTTGGATAGCTCGGAGTAACCTCCGTGACCACGAAGGGAAACAAGTCCAATTTTGTAACAATTTATGTGATAAAATGAATTGGACCACATATAAATACTGAATTAGGCATTTATACAATAATACATAGATTAATATTATTAATGATGCATATTATTTTTACAATATCAAACTAACAATTTAAAATATTATAATAATATATAGTGTTTTTAAAATAGATTAACACAACTGACATTTAAAAATATTAAGAACACCAACCTTTTAAAACATACAATTGATCTTCGTTTAAAAAAAATAATAAAATCATAAAATAGGCCATGAAGAACATTAAAATTTATAAATGTAAGATTACATATAATGCCTGCTCATGGGAAAGGGTAAAATTAGTGGGAAAATGATGAAGAAGCGACGGTGGGCCTTGAACCTGACATCTTACATGGATTCAAATTTTAATGACGCACTTTATATTCCAAATTTCTTAAATGGTGTTAAAATATCAGGCCTTCCAAACTATTCATTACGATTAAAACGTGATAACAAGATGGCCTTCAAATTTAATCAACCAAAACTTCCTATGGCTATGTGTTTTGCCACGATTGTCGACAAAAGCAAAGTGCAAACTTTAACAAATTTAGATTTGTTTTTACAAATACCGGTTTTCTCACATGGGCAACTATATGTAGCCATGTAAAAAATCAATACCAAAATACGATCGAAGATTTAATGCTGTGACGAATACGAGAACTATGCAAATTGAACAAAAAATGTAGTGTAAGAAACTTTATTAAAACTTTAATAAATAATAGGAAGCAATTTTACATTTTACAAAATTACAATAAAAATTATTTGGGTGATATAATTTTTTAAACTACTTATTTTATATTCAAAAAAAAAAAAGAAGGTCAAAAGTCAACATTTAGATTAACACTACTCCAACATGCAACACAACTTGGTGCCACATTAAGTTCAAAAAAAAAAGATATGAAGAAGCTGCCGTCACATTCAACATGATCAACACCTAAACGACTTTCGAATTCATCCACTTAACAGGATTAAAGAATCAAGCAACGATCATACGAAAACATAAAGGTAATCAGAACTATTATTTTGTTGCCATTACATAAATATTAGGAATAAGAAACAAGCAAGCATATAGCGTTACATTGTGTTTACCGAATTATAGATTAAGTAACTTAGGATTATCCAAAATTTATATTGAGGTTATCGAGTAAATTTCAACCATGTTTAAGGATTCTATGGTAGAGAAACAAATAATCACACATTTAGGACTGTGCTTGATTAAAATTAGGCAAAAATTAGTTTTAAGTTAAAAATACAATTATAAGCATGTAAAAGGATTCAATCGTAATGAGAATAATAATGCGCCAGTATCACTGCACTATGCCTACTTATTTATAGATTTGCTGATGTTAAGGAAGATTTTAGTCACTCCTAAAAGCTTTAAAAGGTTTGCCGCCATACACGACAATAGGATTGCACTTAAAATTAATACGAAAATGATAAGCAAATACCATACAATTGAGATTTTGCCTGTGCTTTTACCAAGCAACTATCTCCATCACGGTTAAATCATTGGTTGAACTTGCTGGATAGGAGCTTGAATAGAACTCAGGACCAACTAAGCTACACTTGCTGTATAGGAGCTAGAATAGAAATCAGGACCAAGTACATTACGTTCTGTGAAAAAATGCGGGCTGCTTTGATGTTAGCAATATGTATAAGTATTCTATAGCATCAGCAAAAATAAAACGCAAAAAACCTGTACTATAAATGGACACCTTACAAGGAAAAAAAAAACTTCCTAAGATTACAGTTTATATTCTTGACCAATACTATGGTCCTATTTCTACCGGTTTAGGCTTTTTATGACTAAAAAGAAAGCAATTCAATTGAAAGAAACTTTCAACGGTACAATGTATTTAGGGTTCTATATCAGATTTAAGGTTTAATATGTATATCAGTCAGAACAGAAAACCATGGGTCAATTAATACACTAATAATATGCAAACATTGACACAGTAAGGAAGTACCATCCACTACTTACATTGTAACGTTTTTTGTTATAGACGTACTAAGTTTCATTAAATACATTTCTTACTGCAAAAACGTTATTCGTATATACGCAGGATAAATTCTAAATAAACTTCGATCACAATGGCTCAACAATTCCTATTCGACTATGTGCGAAACACACAAGAAATAGAGCAGGTGATGATTATCTTTTCAAACAAAAGTTTGGAGAGACATATTTACACTCCTATGATATCACCGTAAATAGTAAAAACTGACGTATTCAAAACATTTCCCAAACCAGAATTTGCCTGATGTTTTTACAGAATACTTCAAAGAAGATAGTGACATGCTCTATCTGAATGGGACTGACAGATATCGTTACAAAACTAAAATAGAATACAAGAACGGCAGATGGGTCCTAAATGACAGTGAAGGGACAGAGTTTGTTAACTCAAATGTACCTCAAAGCGCCACAACAATGCATTTTGTTAAAATCGGAAAAGAAGATTACTATGTCACGGTATACGACAGTAGTGGGTCAGAGTGTGCAGGGTATGATGGGCGTACAATAGGACCAAGAATGATAAGGTGTTTAGCAACTTACACCCAAGGAATAACGGTACGTATCAATAACAATTCATTTCTATTAATAATGACACAAATCTTATTGAAAAAAAAGGAAAAAACAGCTTAATAATAAATAACTGTTATATTTCTTTCATGATTTTCATTGTTCATGTGTATGCATCCAGATATTGCCAGGCGATTTCTTACAAGACATATGGCAGAATACATTCAAGCTCATCTACGCAGGAATGGTGTTCCCTGTTCGCCATAAAAGGGTTCAACCTTGGGAGGATAAGATTGTCAGGATGAACGGATTGACTGGTTATGGATGGGACGACTTTGTTGTAACGGCAGGAACTGCGAGAACCACCTTTTGACCCTAGGATGATAAGATCAATGGTTATAAATGAATGTGGCAGTTTTGTAATTAAAATGAAAACAAATATAATTAATTAAATGAAGAAGGGTATTATAGGAATTGACTAAATATAATTAAATCATAATTTTTTTAACACCGTACATAACTCCTCCACATCTTCTCATTAGGGTAGATCTCACATCCACACCTCTCTCTACAAAACTGCCGCCCCCTCACCTTTTCTTCAAGATCTAATGAACGATCTATTTGATCAATGAAGATGAAGACTTATTATATCAATATAATTGCATATCGTTGTTGATTGTGATGGTTTGATGATAAAAAAAGAAATCGTGTATGTTCGAGAATCAGTATCCTATTAGTATCAAATAATAATTGACGATGATAGTGATTGACGAGGTTTGATTTCTTGCTATCTTTTAAATTTGTTGCTAATTTTTGTTGCTAATTTTTAATAATATTATTGTTTAATGATAGTGATTGACGATGATCATTATTAAAAAGAGAATTTGATTTCAAAAGAAATCATGTATTGGTTTTGTTTTCTAGCTATCTTAAAGATCTATGTGGCAGTATCAATTAATATGTAAATCTTACTATATATTGAAATTAGTTACATGTTATGTTTTGTTATGTTAAAGTATTTGTTATTATGAAATTGAAAAGAAAACAAAGATGTTGGCTGACAAATGACACACTTGATCCGAAAGTGTTTTACTGTTTGTACCATATCAAAAATATGTTTATAATGTGGTCAAATCTCGTTTGAGAAATTTTGTGTGAGCGGTGGTTTTGTTTTGAAATCATCTATAGTTATTGGATTACTAATGAAAATTGTTTCTTAATTCTTGTATGTTGGTCTTAATTTTGTTGCAAAATGTTCATCACGGTTTTTCATAATATTTTAGTATTAAACTTTTTTATTAAAAGATTTGCTTTTGCTTTTCTTATGTTACTGATCATGTGTTTGTTTAGAAAAAAAAACTAAACATGGATTATAATGCCCTCAATGTCTTTAAGCTTTGTTATACGTGTAAATAATGAAGGTGGATAACAAGTATTGTATTTATCTTGTATTACTGTTGTATATTTCTTTTGATTGTATAATTCAAGGATAAATGGATGCATATATGTTTTAAACTGTGCAAAACACATATGTTCAAAACATACATGTTTTAATTAGTGTGATCTAACTAACGAAAACCATATATGTTTGAGAACATGTATGTTCAAAACATCTAATGTTTTAGAACATGTATGTTTTAAAAATGGTTGCTTATAAACGGAATGCTAAAAACATATATGTTTAAAAAACAGGCATGTTTTTTGTTTAACAAGTGTAATTATTTTTTTTCCCAAAGAATTCGTGTTTGCCAAAACAAGTATATTTCCTAAAACATACATGTACTCATGAACATGTATAATTTTTAATAATATTATCGTTGCTAATTTTTGTACTTTTCTTTGTATCAGGTGTAATTACAAGAATGTTCACGGCTATGAGTCTGCATATACATCCGACTTCTAACAATGATGATAACAATGAGTGTGCACATATGTCCATTTTGTGTTGAATGTTTATTAGTGCTCACGTGTATAGATCGATTAGATTAATGTATTTATGCTTTTTAGAAATTTGTATTTTAATTGTATTTCAATCGATATCGAAATTTGTGTATAACATTTATGTTCTTCGGTTGTTAATAAATTTCATTATATTAACAAAAAGAAAAAACCCATATATGCACTAAATCTAGAAATATGTTATCTTAAAAAAAACATGTATGCAAAACTAAACATGCTGTTACCTTAAAAACATATATGCACTAAATATGAAAAATACTATTAGAAAAAAAAAAAAAAAAAAAAAAAAAAAAAAAAAAAAAAAAAA